>JASFAX010001940.1:0-48107 GCA_030737875.1 Allium sativum | reverse complement strand
TTTATTTTGGAGCTATACTATATTCTATTTAGATATATACAATAATATAAAATTTTCATTGTTAAATTGAATTGTTTTTTAATACATTAATATTTTACTGGTTACATGTAAGCCTTAAAAATAGTCATTTTGCAAACAACCTTTGTTTTCGATGAAACGAAATTTATTGAATTTGTAATGATTAATTATTGCTGGATTTCAAATTTCGTGCCAATCGAAGTTGTTTTGTGACCGTGCACAATTTAAATGTAAATCGATCAATATGACTTTAAAATAATGGCGTGTGAGCAAATGTACTCGAAATTCGACGAAACAAGTTTCGTTAGGTCCATAATATTGAACCATGGCTGCATGTCCATTTTCACTGAAAACGACATTCATACGTGATCATACGAATTTTTAAATGTTGAGCGGAGCTAACGATTCAATAATAATTAATATAATAAGCAAACAAAAAAAAAATAACTAAACCTACTTATACATACTGTTAATCCTTCCTAACCCTACCCATTTTCCTTCCATGGTCAATGACATTTCACGCCTCCATTTTTCTCTAAAACGTGATAAATCATTCTTTGAAAAATCGTAGGAATTCATATAAATTCCTATAAATCTCAATACATGTATACTTGGGTTCGTGTGAGTGTACTCTTCAAGCTTGTGTGCAATTTACAGGGATCCGCATCATTTTTATTCGTTGCACAGTAAGATGCAATAGGTAGGGTTCAAGATTTTATGAAATTGAGGCTTTGATACGAGTTTTGAGTATTGGATTTGTGTTCGGAGGATGAAATGGCACCCTATGGTATTTTTTTGGTGATTCGAGGCAAAATAATGTCGTGACATTGGAGCCTCCGTGTGCGGAGGCCGAGTTCGAACGCGATTTATATAATGAAGTCGAGTTGTATTTTATGGAGACGGGTGTGTTGAGATCGCTGAGAAAAAGGGTTGGGTGGTTTTGGTTTGTAAAATCATGGAGAGATGGAGAAATTGGAGGTGATCAAGGAACTAGCTAATGGTTTGTAAAGGTCCAGGTTGTGTTAATCATGAATGGAGGAGATATGGAATGAGTAGGCGGTTTAAAGTTAATACATGGATTAGGAATTTAAAGGTTGATTATATAAATTATTTAATATACATGACCATTAATATGTATCGAAAACTTTTAAAAATGGATTCTGTTTCTCGTCCGTTTCATCTCAATTCATTTTCACGCTGTTCATATAAAAATTACATTTTTATATTGATGTATACATTATAAAAATCATATTTTTATATCTTTACCTAAAATAAAAATCACATTTTTATTTCTCTACTCATGTAAAAAAACATATTTTTACCATGCTAATATATATATAAAGATGCCACCTTAATCATATCACTATTTATATAAAAATCAAAATTTTATACTATAACTATACAAATAAAAATCATATTTTTATTCGCTAGAAATATGAATAAAAATCCTATCTTTTTATACATATATAAAATTGAATTATTATAACTTTTCATATAGAAAAAATCAATCCTTTTCATATTTAAAAATTCAATCTTTTTTACTTTATAAAAATTCGATCTTTTCACTATATAAAAATTCGATTTTTACTTTATAAAAATTCGATCTTTCACTTTATAAAAATTCAATTTTTACTTTTATTTCTTATATAAAAATCTAATTTTTATTTGCTATGCTTATATAAAAATCTAATTTTTATACACTATGTTTTCTATAAACTAAAACTGATTTTTAAACGATATTTTGGAAGAGTGGCGGTGGGAAAGGGGAGTGGCGGTGGCTTCATGGAGGTTGGGGGTGTGGCGGCTAGGGCATCGACCTTTTGGAAGAGGGAGGGAGGAGCGCGAGGAGGAAAAGGAGGAGAGAGGGAGAGGGAAGGGGGGTCTCGCCGGAGGTGCGGCGACGCTAAATCGGGGGGCGCGATTTCCGTCGATCTCACGTTCTTTTTCTTTTTTTTTCGTTTTATCTGAGAGAGAGAGAGGGATGTGAGGATATATAATTATATATATAATATTAGGCTCACATCCCTATTTTGAAACTTAATTAGGCTCACATCCAGTGATAAACTTATTATAAATTAGGTCCCTATTTTTCAAAAGTAGCCAAAAAAATGAAAAAAAAAACTAAAATTATTATTTAAATAAATTGTGCATTCGACAAAAAATTTGCCGAAAAAAAATAAAAAAGTCCACTGAAAATAAAAAACAGTAAAAAACGTCGAAAATATGCAGTTACGTGCATAATATTATGCAACAATTCCTATTTTTGTCGTATATATGTGCATAATTTCCACTGTTGCATCTCCTTTTGATTTTTCTGCACATATATGTGTAACTATTACACCATTATTGCATAAAAACATGCATTATTTCGTACCACTACAACTCAGTTCATTTTTTACCTTTATGCAATAATGGCATATATGTATGCAAGTATTGGCAATATTTGCATACATATATGCAACTATTTTTTTTCTTGTCGTGGACTTCTGGGATTATTTCCAGATTTTAGATTTTTTTTTTAGAAGAGCCGCACTTTTTTCTGGAGAAAAAACGAAGGAAGCAAAGTAAAAAGGAGGAGCAGGCGGAACTACAAAAGAGGAAGCGGATCCACTAAAATAGCATGCGGCAATTCAAAAGTAGGGGGCGGAAACGTATGTGAAACTATGACCGGGGTTTTTTTTTTTGAAACTTAATAGGGACCTCTAAAAAACGAACCCTTTTATTATTTTTAATTTCAAATAGTACCTTTTTATTTCGACCTCCAAATGAGACCCACCGACTGTCGTCCATAACTAATTAACCCCATTCCAAACTCAATGGGATATGTATCGTAAGCCAATTTGGCTGTTTCGATCGGTTTCCATCAAAATCAAAGTATAAATCTGTTTATTGAATTTGAACGCACATTTCAATTTACCGGGGCCACATACATGCTCTAAAAATTCTCGAAAAATATTTTCTAGCTTCGTATTGATGATACGGTTCTAACAAAACTAGCTTCGTCAAATTTGGAGACCGTTTGAAAAATGACAATTTTCTGGTCGATCCAAATTGACTGAACAGTCATAACACGTTTTCTTTTGCCACGCTCACATATCAATCCCAAAAATCATGAATTTTGGAATCTAGCAATAACATGACATCCCGGATCCAAAAAAAGTGGTTTCCTCGAAAACAGAGGTCATTTGCAAAACTTCCATTTCTAAGGGCTAAAATTCCATAAAGACTATTCTGAATTTTCAACTAGGCATAACTTTTGATTCCCGCTATGAAATTTCAGTTTTTCGGATTCATTGGAAAGATTTTTTCAAATAGATTCTAATATTTTTGGTTTTGCTAAAATCCGGTTTATTTTGAATCCTGTATATTCACTTGAAATTTGAAATCGAATTTTCAAACTACTGTGCCATTTTCCATTCCTTTTATTATTAAAAATAAATATTTATATTCTAACGTCGATTCAAATAAATGTACGTTCTAATTCTATTAAAAATAAATTTCTCTTCGATATTATTCAAAATAAATCATTTTAAATATTCAAAATTCATTAAAATTTCCAAAATAAAAATTTTAATTGGTTCGGATTTTTCGGGTTGTTACAGTTTTCATTAATTTTCAATCTAAATTCATTAAAGTTTACCCATCTCATTTATAATTATATTTCTAATATCCAATTTTATAGCCTTTATTCTCGTTTTCCCTAAATTCAAACTCATTATTTATTTCCTCAAATAATGGTATTTACAAACTATTTTCTTAGTTTACAAAATAGTGCAATTTACCCGATTAAATGATATAAACATGGTCATACTTCATATCTAAACCAAACATTGTAAAATTAACACATTTTTGTACTTTAAAACCTAATGATTTTTTTAATTCTAAATCTTTGCAAATTTATGTTGCAATATTCTTTTTATTAAGAAAATAATAAATCCTTCCACATCCTTACCCGTTACAACCTAATACCATCTCTCAATAATAGTGAAGCCATTCAGGTTGGGGTATTCTACTTACCTCTCAGACCTTGATCGACAATGTTCTTACCTCAAGATAATAATAGTCTGCAACTAAAAACGCTGATATTTCATTTCCATTTCCATTTACTATGGTTTTACAAACCATTTTCTTCTATTTAAAAACCCGCTTTATGTTAACTCCTTTTACTTCATTAAGTAAACTTTTGAGTCTTATTTACCATTTGATTTCAATATGGATTTATAAACTGTATCTTACATTTGTAATCCCCTTATAATCTCTTTTACTTAATTTATTAATTATTAAATACCTTTTTTTCACTGATCCATTTAACCATCTTCTTTGAAGTCCTATCATAACCACATTTGTTTCACTTAATAAAATCTTGTGAAAAATTCCACATTAGCTTATAAACCCTATTTTCAACTTTGTAAACTTAGGTTATCATCCTTTTACAAAACTCTTACTAGACTTAAAACAAATCTTATTTCCCAATTAATTCTTAACGGAATTCCAATCAAAAGTCATCGCTTTAATTATTATTAATTAAAATAATAATTAATTCCAACGTTATCCTCATTAAAATAGTTAAGTTCATTATTAACTAAAGATAGAATAATTAATCATTTTTAAAAGCTTATTTAATAATAATTAACTTTAATAACAATAAACAATTCGATAATTACATTAAAATATCATTAATCAAGGATTAACTAACATATAACACCATTCATTAAATTTAACGAATATTCAGAAAATTATTGATTAGATTAATTTAAATCGAATCAATCTAACTATCAATTTCAATTAAAAACAGTTAATTTTAGCCGACCGTATATGTCAGTTAACTGTTAACTGATTTCCATCATCATTTCCCCCTTAAATTCATTAAATAACTTAACTAATTTAAAACATCAATTAATTGTTTATAAATATGATTACTCCAATTTACTACCTGTAGGTTAGTTTATAATTTCCTGTTTATAAATGACATAAGAATCCCTTATATAAAATATTTAAAAATCCCTTTTACAAAACACGATTATAAAATATAAATATATTTGTAAAACTTTTATTTAAGATATAGAATTAAATTTAGAACTAAATATTACGTCAATTCCCTTGACGGCAAAAGGACGTCTTAAAATGGTAAATTTCAGGCCCTCATTGCCAACTACTTAATCAATGTTGTCAATTGATTAAAATCACAACAATAATCACATCCATTCAACCATTAACATTTGACCAGGGTGCAGCTCATTTGGGGTTCAATCAGTTCATGTGTAAACAATATAAGAATAAACAATATACATGATATTTGACGAATCCAATCGGATCCCTCCAACCTGTCCTTCCCTGCATCACGGATTATTATAACATTTCATGATTGCATAAATTTTAAACAAATAAATTAATAACGATAATATAAATAACAACAACCATTAAATTAACCATAAGCAACCATGGCAGCCAATCAACCAATATATATATATATATATATATATTAGTATGGATATTTTAATTATATGGATTTATCACATCATAGTAGTCCAAAAAAGTGTGAGAGTTAACTCACCATTATTCTGATTGACGGTTGTCGCGTTGTGTCATATAATTTCAAATAAAACATTTAAAATTATACAAAATCCTAACTGCCTCCATTTCTGATCAAACCAGTCTGTGCGCGAAGCCTCCGTCGCCACGATCCAAATGGATCCAGTTTCGCCCAATTCTGGTTAAAAATGGACGAGTTACGCTATTTACAAGTTTATAATGTAATTTGAACAACATAAATTAATTAATGACAAATTAATTATATAAATTACCGTTCATTAACGTTGTTAATCCACGTCATCGTTAGACCAAATAAAAACTCATTTTCACTTCCACCGCCTGTTCGATCCCGATGGTTTCTTCAACGGAAAAAAACTCAATGTCAATAACCCTTCACCGCCGACGATGTTGATGACTGGAGACCCACATGAGAAAACCCCTATCTCCGCCGCCTCGTCAGCTGCAACCGCCCTCAAACCCGACACCTAACAGTGCCTCGATCACCCAGAAATTCCATTAAACTAGAAACCAATCACCCTCCAAAAATTTCACCGTCCGACCTTCTCATGGTACCGCACCCCCTCCAGTCTATAGCTCGACCTCCTTACTACCATCGGTCTTCAGACCATTCCGTCCAAATCCGCCTCCATCAACAGCAAAACCTAGAAATCCGAACCCAGCTTCACTAAACAACCCCTAAAAGAGAACCTCCGGTCAACTCAACTTCCCGACCACCATGATTAAAATCAGACCTTCCGACCAAAAGCAAAAAATGTCCCCTATCCTCTCCTCTACCTATTCTCTTCAGACTCCCACAACAATCAATCACCCAAAACACCACAAAACCAATAAAAACGGAACTCATTTCCTCATTGGTTTGGTCGATTCTGACCACCTCAGGCATCGTTACGACCCTAAATTTTTACAGTAGGTGGGTATGAACCGGATCTACAACTTTCGTATTGGTTGATCCTTCAATTTCTCGGCCAAATGGAAGGAATAAATTATTTTATGTTTGAGGACTTTTCTGCAATTTTCTGAGAAATTGTGAACGATGGAGATGTTTTGAACGGGATTTGGCTGAAGTAGGGTGTATATATAAAGCAAAGAAAATGTTAATTTAAGGTGATGTGACTAACGATATTTTTTATCATGCCTATCACCATTTTTGAACGCTGTTTATTCGCTCCTGAGATCACATACAAACTCCGTTCGCTACAAGAATGGACTCATGGTATAATTTGACGCTACAGTCCTAATGAAACTTATTTCGTCGAATTCCGAGTCCGTTTGCTCAAATGACGCTTGTTTACATCCAAATAGTCGTTTTATTTGGCATTTAATTTTGCCACGCTCACAAATTAACTCCAATAAACGTGAAACTTGAAATCTAGCGATAATTAGCTGTTGCGGTCTCAATAAAATTTGTTTAGTCGAAAATGGAGGTTGTTTGAATAATAGCCCCTTTAAGGGTCCAATTTAAATAAAAATAAACCAATTTTAAAATACCTTAGTATAATAAAAATAAAATATTATTATTGGCCATAAACGAGCAGAATTTCATATATTACCAAAATAAAATATCTCGGGTTGAATTCCAAGCTAAAACGATATTATATAAAATAAAAATCCTTCATTTTTATATAATAAATTGCTATAATATATAAACGAATTCCATAGCGACGATTTCAAAATTTGATTTGGACATAAAACAAAATCTACAACATGAAAACTCGATTTTTCTCTTCCATTAGAAAAATATTATCCAATAGATCCAGATGTTTCTTGTTTCGAGAAATTCCAACTTATAATGGATCCTATACAACCATTTAAAGTTCAAAGCGCTATATTACGAACTACCGTGCTGCTGCAGCTCGTTTTATTATTAAATTATAAATTAAACGTTCTATAGTCGTTTAATAAACGAATACGCTACTATAAATTCAATATAAACAGTAATAAACCATTTTAAGTTGTCCGTTCACATTGTATTGTAAATTTGACACTTTCCGATTATTTTGGAAAAAAATATATTATATTATATTATTAATATTATTAACATTTTTCCAAATAAGATGATTAAATTCAATTATTTAAATTCAAATCAATATAAATAATAAAATAATTCAAATAATTGTCCAGAAAATACGGGATGTTACATTCCTTCCCCTTTAACAGAATTTCATCCCCGAAATTACTAAGGCAGAAAGAATGCTACAGCCCATTATCTTTTCGAAAATATTTAATTAAAACTTGACTTTATTTCCAAAGCTAATCTGATCGGTTTTAAAACCAGTTTATTTCATATAACAAAATTTTACAAAAAATCTTCAAAAATTTTCTAACACCTTAAATTTTGGAATTTTTTTGGCAGAGTCTCCCCGGTACGATGGGACATCTGCACTATTGCAGGTTCAAAAAATATATATACATCGACCAACATGGTCGGAAAAATTCAAAATCCAATCTCAAAGCCCAAATAATAACCAGAATTTTATATTTTGCGTAGACGTACCTTTTTGCGAGTGTTATTGCGCGATAAGCGATAAATTATACTTAAGCTTGCTCGATTAGCACGTCAAACTGGATTCAGTTCATTCCAGAATTCTCTTAGATGAATTTTAAAGTTGAATTAGCTCTTATGCACTTGTTCTCAACTTCAATGGTCTTCATTAGTCTTCAGAAAAATGTTAATTCGGTTCAAATATCCATATCATTCAGTCCAACCAATCCCACACACAATTCAATTCACATGATAATTATAACCGAGTCTTAGCAGATAATTATAACTGAGTCTTAGCAATCCATTCATTTCTTTTAAAATCCATTCAGGTTCATTAATCTTGGATTGATATATTCAACTTATTTATATCAGATTTATTTTCAACCAAGTCTATTCTTTTCAGGTTTATATTCAGGCAATCAACCACACAATCTAAACATATCATTCAAATCAGCATTTGTAAATCCAAATGATTGTCCATATTATAATAATTTGAGAAAATTACAACTTTTATTACTTTATGTAATATATTGGGCAAAATTAATTTAGAAATAATTGATATCAAATTATAAATACGTGCTCTCATATATATATATATATATATATATATATATATATATATATATATATATATATAAACACACACACACACACTCAAACTCAATCTAGGGTATTGCTAACCCCATCTCTATTGAGTTACGCCACAGAGCCAAGGTTATCACTAAACCAGTAGCTCTGATACCAACTGTAACGGCCCAAAAAAAAATTGATGCTCGAATTTTCGACAATAATACATAAACCCGTATTACTTGCTAAAAATCCAAGTATTGGAAACCCAGACTATCAATAGAAAGAAGTTAAAAGATGAGGAATAAAAAGAAAGAATGTTAGAATAGGAGAAAAAGAAGAACACATCAGAATTTCATAGCAGAAGGAATAAAATATAATATATCAAATCTCTTTATACAAAAGAAGACGGTATATACATAACAATCATCAGAGTACAACATATATTTGTCACAACAGAAAATAACCCTAGAAACTAACGATGAAGCCTCTTGCTTCCAGCTTCTGAAACTCCAAGCGAAACCTAAACTAGAAATATACTTGGTCTGACCCGAGCACATTTGAAGCAAAGCAAAATTTACCCGGATCAATCTGGAATACTTTTAGTGATAAATTCATAGCATAAACAACTTGTTTAACTTTGAAAAATCCTTTCTAAAAAAAAATCGTAATGCCAGCCCACACATAAATACGGACGGTTTTTACCTTACTATAACCCAAAACATTTTTGAAATCAATATTTTTTCTGATATTATAATAGTATCTAGATACAAATAAATATCAATTTAGCAGAACGCTTGCATCTCACGCTCTACATAAATAGTATACGATCAAAACCGCGGGCTCTTATTAGAGAATAGATCCCAACAATGGCATAGTATAGGACCGCCTTCCGATAATGTACTTCTGGAGATGAATACATTTGGGTTCGATGATAACGTCTTGCAACCCGGCTACACATGACCGGCCCTCATTTCTCTTGAGAGTACCGAATATATCATTACCACAGTTGGGGGCCAGCCAACCGAACCGATAGCATACATATAAAAATAAAAGGGACAACTATAGGCATTTGATTTCTTCAGATCAGGTAATGATATACCCTTTTAATGGGTGCGATCGACATAGCTATGTTGCCTACCTGATTTTGTGCCATTTCCTGGTTGATGAGGCTTGATGTCATGTTTATTTTTTTAGAATAGCACATCTCCATTCACTTTGAATGTCACATCGTCGGATCCGCCAAATCACTGATTGACGTCCACAAATACATCTAGGTGTCAAGCAAGAGAATTTCTCTACCACCAAACTTGGTATATTTGTAAAATTCAAAGTACATGATTCTTTAGGAAATACTCTATCAGATATTTGTCCACACAAGTCATCCAGGGACATGATGAACCAAAGGCACCCTCCTACTGCATCCTTATGTAGGAATCACCCCCAAAGATCAGCAACGAGAAGTCCTTGCAATCCACAGATTTCAATCACGACAGAGTCACCATCCAAATATCTCTGGCTGCAGACCAGAGAAAATTCATCAAGTGATCCTTCCGCTTATGACGATCCATGGTCTTCAATTGCTCCATCTTCAATTAGCATTTTCCCTGTTTACGTATTTGCTGGACACAATGGTTTCCGAATATAAATTTGATTCCGGACTTTCTGTACCAACCATCATATGGTCAGATTTTTGATAGTAGGTTATTTAACTATCAAATCATAACAATACTATTAAGTACATTGGCAGCTCGGGTCTTTTATATAAATATTTTATTTAAGCCATTTCATCGATTCCTATAATCGATGAAATGGATTTAGTCTCATCAAAACTCTTCTGTTTCATTACTTTGAAAACATTATCTGCTACTCTTGTATTTACCAAATTTCCATTCATTTCCTTTGTGAGTAGATATTATCATATTTTCGAAAACATCTTTTATTCGTTTTATCTTAGAACCATTGTTTATATATACTCAAACTATTTTCCCCATTTTCATATAAAAAATATTGCCATCGTTTCAAACCCCACTTCCCACTTCCTTTACCATATCGATATATATCTATACTAAATACTTAATTATTCGTTATAGATTTAATTACCATTCTTATATTACCAAGATAACTGCCAACGACATAATTTTATAATATGACCTTACATGGTTTTACAATACTAAACCTTTACTGTTAGCCTGTTTTGTAACCAGGCCACCCAAAGCTCAGTTGATCGACACTGATTGGCGATCGCTTAGATGAAGTGGCGGGACATTGGTGAAAACTCAACATCGCATGCACAAGAGACAGGACCAGATCAGGATATTCGGATCGGATGGGATATTCGGCTCGGATGCTTGGCTTGAATGGAAGCCACATGACTTCACCAACATAGCATTCCAGCGAGTCAAACAGAGACAAAGGAGACCGGTTTGGCTCGGAGTTCAATCGCTCAATCCCTTTACACGCACAAGAAGACATAACCCCGTACCAACCGTACATCAAATAGCTTCAGCAAGCTAACATCGCACCGGATCGGATGGAGCATAGGACATCGGGTCGGATCGCGTATACATGTCCCGATTCGCTTGTGTTTTGAAACTAATTATTGGGTCACTTCAGCTCGCACCACACAGGAGCCAACCCAACTCATTGACCACGAACCTGAAGCATTTACCAATTTCACATTGTCCTATTTCTACGCCTAAAAAAGGGGATTGGATGCCACATGTTTCCCACGAAATGAAGACCATTTCCCCATATTCTCCACTACAATTTCGAGATCTTCAGATGCTGCCACGTGGTGCTCACCCCCAACCAATTATACACCTATAAATACACTTTCGAACAACAAATTAAGGGGGCTTTTTGCACTTAGATCATCCAGAGCCGCCATGGCTAGTATTCGTCAATAGAAAATCACTAATTTCTCCAAAAGAATCCATGAATTCGGAGAGATAACTTCATTGTAATCGAGTGATTGAGTGATTTAAAGCCTTGTAATTGTAATTCTATGTTGAATTAAGAAACTATGAAGTGGATATAGGCTCATTAATGCCGAACCACTATAAATCCCGTGTCTCTGCATGATTTTCTATGTTTTAGATTATTATTCTTCACAAATCCTATTCAATTGGGTGTTAGGACCATTTTTTGGTCTAACGTTTTGGTGCTTTCACTGAGAAATGAAGATTCTCAGCTTTTCAGATTATTTATCTACTGTTTGGATCTCCAAGTTCGAAGAGATAATCCGTATTCTCGTCACTTTCGAAGCCTTCGACGATTTCAGCAATTCTACCAAAAGCATGGATGTATCTGGAATGAAGCAATGGGTTCGAAAAGATCCACCCAACGTAGCAGCAACGTTTTAGCATGGACCTCGACTTCGAATCGGATCAAATGTGTTTCCAGTTCAAATGAGCTTCGGAGATGTATATAAAATGACTGGATCGGATGCAGATTGAGCCTTCGGATCGGATGTAGTAGAAGCACAGGCCAATATCCTTGAGGGAGTCGGATCGGGTCCTACCCGATCTGAAAAAGAACCTCCGATCCGAACCAGATGGGGAGATACGAACCGACCACCTGCTGATGATGTACCTCCGATCCGATGACATGTTCGATCTGATCCGATGACGGGCTCGAGCCACAATATGATGACACCTCCGAACCGCTACTTGAAGGAAAATTCTGATCCGACCCGGGATTGTGGGGCCCCGGACCCCCACCGGCGCTGCGCCCGGACCCGCTGACGGCCTCGCCTTCGGCTCGGAGCACGGCTCGCTTTCGGCTCGACATATATATTCTGGCCAACACTAGTCATCAAAGCTTATCAATGAGGATTAGATGGATAGTCAAAGAATATAACAATGAAATGACAAAGACTGGGATTCTTCCTATAGCCATGATGCTTATTTACATCAGTAAGCCAATTTGAGGAGCTATCGATCAGATTCAGCTTGTTGTCAAGGATAGTATATAAGACAATAATTGTCTCACAGCAACTTCCTCTTCCGTAGTTTTGATGGTGTATAGATTTCACTGATGCAACCGATGTTGCTCGCTAACGAGTAGTGACCATCTTATTTATGCGACTTAAACTTGTCCAATCGGCGGGGCATCGAATGACGGTTATATGGAACAATCTGAGCACTACTTCGAAGATGATTCATATGATTTTAGTGATCATGATTGTCAATAATGGGTTACCAGAAAGTAGCTAAGGATCCCAACATCCCAAAGCTACACTTCAATTGTATAATGTGATGAATGAAATATGTCCTGAGGTTCACCTCCCAAAGACTTGGCTAACCTTTGCAATGGCTATTTGATGTCAACCACACCTAGGAAGATTGATTTCCATCGAATAAGGGTTAGGTCAGCATACTTTGGAGCCCATAGTTAGGTACTAGTTGAACCACTGCATGTCATGATTGGACCTATGGATCCTTTCCTGGATTATAACAACTTGACTGCTCACCAGCCACCATATGACCTTGGTCAAATGACGAGAGATCGAGATTAAAGCAAATATGAATCAACCATTAGCTCTCTAGTTCTCATTTCCATTGTTACATGATGCATGAATGTTACTAGAAATCTCGCAAGCTATGCTGTCGTACTCAAATTTATCTGATCAAAGGTCTAGACCGATCAGCTCCAGCAGCGACCGACGGCGTTCGAACGATTGCTTCAATGGAATATCGGGCTGAACCAGTTTGATCTCAATTCCCTCCTGAAGAAATCCAATTGGGGGCATGTGTTAAATGACTTCATCGTTGAGTTTACTGTTCCCAAAAAGGATGTGTTAAATGAAGAAGATGGCCCATCAAAATGAAAGATGAAAACCTAGCACTCGGAAGTTATATACGGATGGTGCAAAGAATAATAGACAGTCCGACGTTGGAGTTGTATTGATTCAAAGGAAATTCCATATAAAGGGACTACGACTCGCAACATACCTAGAACAGGTAGAAGAGATGTTGGATGGATGGGAACATTACAACATATCTTATATTCCGCATACAGAGAATCAGAAAGCGGATAATCTAGCCAACCTAGCATGTTCTGATAATCCAGAAGAGATGGAGACGACCCCAATCGAGACACTCGGAAGTTGATCCAGTATTGGAAACCGAATTCGGAAGAGAGTCATAGATAGCTCCCTTTAGAAACTTCTTGCAGAATGGAGTATTTCCAACAAGAGAAGGGCGTACCATCGTTCGTTATGCCTCGAGATATGACATACAAGAAGATATTGCTTATTTCCTTTGAAAGGTTGTCCCGAGATAGATATCAATTAGTCTCATTGCTCGATTTACTGCCCAGAATGATTCGACAAAATCACTAATTAATTTCTCGCTTGAAGGGAGATATATGCGAATGTAATGTCTAATGAGCGATGTTTTGGAATTAAAAAGTGAAGATTCATATTTCCATACCTTTCATCAATTATCTGCAAAGTAACTCATTCCCCAGATGCAAAGGCAACTAGATATTTAAGCATGAATCGCTCGAGATTACATCATCTAATTCAAAGCAGATACATCAGGAGTTTGCGTAGCCGATTGCCTTGGCCTTGCCTAAAGGTTAGCGAATTGAAGGTTTAGAACGCTTATGCCTGAATGCTGATTGATTGTCTGTGCACCAACCCTTGTCCCCAACATGCGATCGAAGGCATATCAACAAATTTATGAGATATGACTATCTCACTAGTAGCAATATCCCATTTCCTAACATGGAAAGTACAAAAGTTTCTATAAGTATGGATTCATTATTCTCTTGCCAATTACCATCCTAACACCAATGTGATGTTGTGCTACCATTAGCGGTATATACATGACTCCCTAACACTCAATCCTTGCCCTTAACAAGGGGGCAAGAAGGCGACTCAAAGGAGATGCAACCTCGTCATTCGCTTACAGTATTTACCTGACTGCCTTTTGTCGCTCCAAGACCCCAATCAAGATCTGTTCATTCTCGGGACCGCCATCCCACGACGGTTTAAAAAGACGTTCATCACCAGCTAAAGATTCCAGCAACCATCTCCTACAGAGATTGTCGGAGCAAAATAGACCTGCGAAGAGCATGCAATGCCATTTTGGCATAAGAATGATATTCATTCCTTTAACAGGATTACTCTTTAACCATAACTCTTATATTTGCATGCTTTATGAGTTGTTGATATGACTAACTCAGATGAATTAATATGTGGATGGTGTAGGTACCTAGGATTTGATACCGATCAGGCTTCCAATACCCGCATATAGAGTTATGGAGCAATATCATGACAAGCTTGACTGAACCGCTCGTTTACAAAGCCACGCCCTCCGCCTGAAAGAGGTTGTATAGATCAAGGTGGATCCGAGATGACCATCCACTCCTTGGCTCATACGTGACAGAGCTAAAGATAATTATGCATTGACTTTTGCATTTCAAAGTCGGAATCCGATTTCAGATGGATGCAGTTCGACCGTCTACATGGCTCGATCCTATATTTGACGCCACCAGATTACGTGAATCCAAATAAAGGAGGCAGCACTGCCCCTTGATATGCTTACTTTTCAATCATGCAATTTACTTTTACATGCTTCCCGAGTTAGTGACATAACTAACTCATGTGATATGAATGATGCAGGTACCCGAAGTTCGGTGCCAATCACTCCTCACATGGGCTGATCGGAGGAACGCAGAGCCTTGGCAAACATTTTCTGACTGTTTTCCTAACTAACTCTAATCCTCAGAGCTGGGATAGATGTATGAACCCAGGACGAATGTGAGGGGCACCCTAGGATTAAAGACCAATCGATCCATGACTCTAACCCTCATGATTTGAGAGAGCGTTTAATGGACAGTACTGCAATGCCCGACCAAACTCCATCCCACGATTCGACGGGACGAGAGAGACTCAATTATTGCAAATGGCCACCTTTACCCATGAATCAGGGATTATGAGGTAACGCCTCGGCGAGTGCGATCCGACCGCTTGCCCAAAAAATTCCGTCCGCTAGAGTGAAGCATGGAGTAAAGACTAAAATCGAGTTTGAGAACAACACCCGACACGGTGGACTCCCACTCTTGGAAATAGAGTGTAGAAGGAGCGCCTGGGCAAATGATGCGACTGTTCGCCGAAATAACTCTAACCTCATGACTTGAGGAAGAGTATAAAGGACGGGAAGACGACGTCCATAGGGCGTGAAGGTGCACCACGATTAAAGACCGCCTTGACCACACTCTACCCTTGGCATTCGACGGGAGAGTATAAAGGCGCCATGGATTGGTGCCCTAAGAACTCCTACCCTGCTGAAGGATTAGGGAGTAAACTGAAAGATGAGTTCAAACTCTATCCTAGGCATATGACAGGAGAGTATAAAGGCATGTTGATTAAATGCCATAAAAGGGCTCCTACCCCGCTGTAGTATCGGGGGCAAGAGTGAAAGCTGAGCCCGAACCCTTCATGTTCGGACATGGGGGGCAATGCACTGTCGATCCTAATCAATCCCGAACAAGCCCTGGCCAGGCACTTTACTCACTATTGATTGGGGTCATACACACACATCACACCCCTACTATGGCTGCAATATGATATGCTATTTATTTATAGGGATACCAAATTGAAACCCTTATCTGATTTGTGATGCGATTTATTGCTTGCTACTGTAGTAACGCTCTAGCGCGTTACTACAGTAATATTTAAGGGGATTAGTCCATGGCTGATATTTATTTATAGATATGCAGCCGAAGGTTTAAATACCTTCAAAGGAACAACCGATATAATATTTACGAATCACCGTAATATTTATAAACAGTTATTACTCTGCCGTAGTCTAGACACCGAGAAATAATTCGTTAGAACTAAACCAATTTGTCAAAATATAATGAAGTCCCTAGAAAATAAAAACAAAACTAAGATGAATGCAATTTTTTTTAATGTTTTAATCAGTCACAGAATGAACAGTCTCAGAACAGGCAGTTGCAGAAATAAAAATTACAAGCAAGCCGATGCCCTGCAGAAGATTTTTTACAAGCAATGTCTATATATAATTTTTTAATTGTAGCAGCGGTCCCTGTAGAGTTTGAAAATACTCACCTTGATCGGCAGTCCGTCCAATGCAGTTGAGTCGCGCTAGCGTGTTCACACCCCACTTGGTGTGCAACCGCTCCAACCCTAAATTGTCTGCCACGTTCGGTTGTTGTCGCCTTCAAATTAATCGGTTGTTGTTGCCTTCAAATTAATTTCCACTGTACCTGTTTTCGAAAAAAATTCTCTTTTTTTTTGTAAGGAAAGGAAACAAAGAGGAGAAAAAAAATTTAATTCAAAGAAAACCTAAAACTCAACTAAATCAAAACCAAGCCAGACTCAAAAAAAAAAAAAAAATTAAAAGAAAAGAAAAAAAAATCACCGACCCGCTAAAGTCAATGCAATTGAAGACACTGATTAAGCCAACACAAAATCTTTTACTCCCACACAGTAATTGAGAACAGTAGCAATCACACCCCAAAACATAATCGCCCCTCCTATTTACTCCTAAACCAGTCGTGATTAAAACAAAAAGGACACAAATTACTACTTGACTTCTATAAAATAAAGCCCCAAGCTGAAACAATTCGCCACCCCTTTTTTTTCAATTCAGAATCGATTAAAACAATTCGAAGGTCAGAGCTTGTTTCTAGAATCAGGTTGGAGTGGTTTCAGGTTTTTTTTTCGAATCGAATTGCGATTGGATGTTCGATTATTATGGTTCTACGATTTCAATTTTGTTGTTCGAATTGGGGACAGGCGGTGGGATCTGGTTGTCGCGATGGTTTGCTTTCGAACTATGGAAGCGGGTGGTAGCTGAAGGTGGTACATTGAGAGGGGTTGGGAACGCGATGACAAGGCACTTTGAACTGTGGTAAAAAAAAATAGGGGTTCTGTTCTGTCGATTTGGACAGAGCTGTTTTGGTGTGTGAAGGGTCTGGTTTGTGGGTTTGTTTGTTTTTTCTTTGCTCGCCAAAGGTTGTTTAAGAGATGGCTTTGGTTTTAGTGTTGATGGTGTTTGTTGCAACAGATGATGGTGGAGATATGAAAGTCAAGCTGGGTTTGTGCGGTATTCGGTGGTGGTTAAAGCTTATGACAATGGTGAAAGATGGTTTGTCGTGCGATGATGAAGGGTGAACTGTTGGATGTGATGGGTGGGGAGACTGTGAATTGGGTAATGATGCCGACTTCTCTGATCTGGTTCTAGGGCTTGGACGTTCATGGTTGCGGGTTGGAGGTATGTCGGATTGGGTTTTGTGCTTGTGAGGAAGGAAATGCTTGAACGGTTGGCTTGAAGTTGGTTGAGGATGTGCGTTTGTTTTGTGAAAGAGATGTCTGTGTAGTGATGTTTGCAAGAAGAATATAATAAGTCTTCCAATGAAGTATGTGGAGGTATGCGGAGGTTTTGGAAGTGTGAAGAGATAAAGGAGTGGATGGATGACAGTGCTGATGTAGAAGAAGGATGGTTGTCAAAAATGGCAGAATGAAATTTGTTGCTTTTTTTATTTGAATTTGTAAAAGAGGAAAGAATTTGGAAAGAAAACAAAAGGAAACAGATTGAAAGTGGAAAGGGGTAGAAAGTGGAAAGATATATATAAAAAAAAATTGGCAAGTGTTTTTTTAATATATATTTATTTATGGAAATTGAAAAAAAGGGTAGGAATTTATAGAGAATCGAAAAGAAATAAATGAAAGAAAATGGAAACAAATTAAAAACAAAAGGAAATGAAAGGGGAAAAAGAAATCAACTAGAAAATTGCAATTTTTTCTCTCTTAGTTAGAAGATTAACAATACCAAATCAAAGCTAATCAAGAGATTTTTATATAAATGAAGGAAAATAAAACAAAACTAGCAAAAAAAATATTTTTGTGTTTTTTTTATATGAAGGAAAAAAATATAACCCGAAGGATTTAAAATTAAAAGTTATTTTGGTCCCCGGCAACGGCGCCAAAATTTGTTTGCGAACAAATTATACAATTGTAAACAACTGTAAAATCCGTTCGGCTTTCCTAAACAACAAGGATTGTTGTAGAGGGTGTCGATCTCTGGGACCAAAAATATTTTAATTAATAAATCCAATCAAGTTATTCCAAGATTTTGATTGATTGAAAACACAGAAAATAACAACAATTAAATAAAGACGAGAGATTTATCTAATAAGAGAAAGCAATTAGGGGATAATGACATAGATTAGATTCACACTCATTAATAGCCAATAAATAAATATAGATCTAATTCATGTTTCTGTCACAAACACGAATCAACGATAAATAGATTCTTAGAAACAAATAAGTCAATAACGACAAGCATAGCCTATGCAGGAGCTGAGCTCTTAAACAACCATAGACTATCAGGACAGATTCACAAATTAATTTCTAAAAACCTAATATTATATCTAAATCTGATAATTGTTAGATCGAACATGAATATACCCTGTGAAGGAGCATAACTCTTAAACGACACAGAATATGAAGGTTCAGATCTAACCCTTGATTCAAATCTAGATCTACATATATAAAGTCCTCATCTATTGGCTATGTGATTCATGTTGAATCATATCTATTAGCGTCATCACCTCCTAATCAAAGGGGATTAGCTAGACATAGCTAAAGAAGAAGAAAAAAAGAAATTAAACAACATGAACATAAATAAAACTAAAACTAAATAGAACAGAGGAAGAAGAGTTTTATTCCAAGAAAAAGATTACAGAATAAAACTAAGTGTGTTTTTACAATGAATGAGATAAAAGGTATTTATAGCTGATATGACAAAGACTACTTGGCAAATTCCACAGTGTGGGACTAAAGAATTAGCCCAAATAACACATAAGCTAGTGTGAACGGGGTTGTAGAGTAAGAGGCCTTGTAAGTGAGCCAGTGTGAACGCGTGCAGTGCATGAATGAGAAGCCTTGCAAAGGAGCTAATGTGAACGCTACATGAGTGAAATGGTCTGCAATTGAGCCAATGTGAACACAATATGAGTCTTTAGTGAGCCAAATCTACCCAACTAAACTCTATTTGCAACCGTTCTTCAAGCTTTAAACTCTTCAAGCTTTAGTAATTTTAACTTCACTCTTTTTCAGCAAATTCTTCATGCTTTATTCATCAAATGCTCTAAACCATGATTCTTGTCAACAATCTGAAAACACAGCTATAAATACACAATATCAATTATTTAAAAGATAAAATAAGATAAATATGCGGATAAAATATACACATTTACGTGTATATCAGGCACTTTACTCACTATTGATTGGGGTCATACACACACATCACACCCCTACTATGGCTGCAATATGATATGCTATTTATTTATAGAGATACCAAATTGAAACCCTTATCTGATTTGTGATGCGATTTATTGCTTGCTACTGTAGTAACGCTCTGACTACAAATATATTTGATTGAAATATATAATAAACTTGCAAATGTATGATATTATAGGAATACCACTTTGTTTACTAATGGCAGATTTATAGAGGATAACTAGTCAAGAATGTGAGGCCCGCACTCACAACAACAGCAGGCCAATAGAAAACAAATAAAGGGCCATGTCCAGAAGGCTGACATTTATGCCCAGTGACAAGCATCCTACATGAATCAAGGCGGCGACCAAAAAGAGGCCTTGAGAGTAAATTACTCAATAACATGTCATGCGACTTAGTACTCACGACTGGAAACTTAAGCAGAGTTCGACTAACCTCTGCTCCAATTTAGATGAATGCTTCAAATCAAACTCGACTGGAAACTTAAGCGGAGTTTGACTAACCTCTGCTCCAATTCAGATGAATGCTTCAAATCCAACTCGACTTCAACATGAAACTCCTCATTCCTGGGGGCAAGAGGGAGTATTTGAGGAAACTTTGGTCTAACCTTTTGCCAACTGAGTCCGATCCTCGAAACTTGGATGGGAAACAAAATACTAAAAAAGACATAGATTGATGCTCACCGTTCAGCAAACCCCTCACAGATTAGGGTGTGGGGTACGAGCCTCGACCTGCATGATTCGACTAGCTGATGACTCTATGAACTTTTACTGTCCTTGAGGTTCCACAAGATTCCAGATTGCAATTAAAAGAATGACTCCTTAAGATTAGCCCGCATACATCGGAGCAACGGATCATCATCCAGAATTAAAGGACAGAAGCCTGATTGACGGCTATCAAATATGCGGAACTAAGAAGCTAGAGATCTTCTTCCACTCACTATAAGACTTCAAGCTGGGGATGCCAACCCTAAATTGGAATATTAGCGACAACTTCACAAAGGCAAAGGCCAGAATGCCGACGTTAGTTGATTTTTTGCCAGAGGTGGCACACCTCAAAAGTGGCGCAAGCAACGTCAATCAAAGCTCTTTCACACATGACATTAGGGATTTCAGCAACACCCCTCACTTTAAGCTACCATTCCTGGATCTTGACTTACATTTTTGTTACATAATTTCGGTGGCATGCATCCGAATTGATCAACCACTGGAACGCGTTAGTCACCCACTTCATTGAGCAGTCAAATGTCCATATCTGTCGATCGAAGAATGTCATGTTACTCACTTCAATCAAATAAAGGTCCGGCGAGACATTGCATTCGCTCCTAGAAAAGGTTCAACGCCGCAATAGCATCTATAGATCGACCTGGACCATTTTTGATGTTTATAGCAGCAATATCCAGCATTCTAGATAACTCAGACTTCAAAGTATCTTTGCAACGAGACCACTAAAAGGCCTTGGCGGATTCACCTTTGGAACAAACCTCATTATCTTTATACCATAAGATTTTCGTAGAAATGTTGGTGTATTCTACCCTGAGATGGACAAATTTCTGTAATAAGAGGATACCTATGTTCAGATGGATGATCTCAATGTTTTCATGACAAAGAATGGAGCATCATTTGACTACCAAAACGATAAAAGCAAAAGAAATGCCCCGAAAAAGAACGTCAGGAATGTACAATTCTGGAAAGGACCAATTTCATTGATCGAGCCCACGATCTTGATTGTCAAGCTCCATGGAACCAAGCATGAGAGATGAACTTAACTAGACTATGATGGCTATTTTGGATTATACCAAATCATGAAACAAAGGAGATTGAATAACTCACTAACAACATTCCTTGCTTACATGATTGACGAGCTTACTCAACTTCGTGACTGATGCGAGGAGAGTATATGAGTTCACTGACACTCGATTAGGCGATCCTCACTTTCTGACTAAAGAGAGATGTAACAACCCGTATTTTGATAACGTGTTATAACTATAAATCAAGGCAGAATTAATTTTTAAAATGAGAATCAAGGGAAACGGGTTA
Source organism: Allium sativum (assembly GCA_030737875.1). Classification (NCBI taxonomy): domain Eukaryota; kingdom Viridiplantae; phylum Streptophyta; class Magnoliopsida; order Asparagales; family Amaryllidaceae; genus Allium; species Allium sativum. The sequence continues at coordinate 26,167 of JASFAX010001940.1, read as the reverse complement.
CGCCATTGTGTTCGTCTCGAAATTTTGCTTGGAAATGAGTCTGCGTTTTCAAAAATCGGAGTCCGTATGACCAAATTATGACCCTTCGAAGTTTTTGGAAAATTTCAAGTTCAAAACACCTCAGAATTCGAATTCGAATTTCGAATTCGAACCACAGAACAGACTGGGTGGGAAATTTCCCGCCCAGGACCAAGTCGACCTGGGGGTTGACCATAGAGTCGACCTGCCCAGGACCAGGTCGACCATAGTGTCGACCTGGGGGTCGACCTGGTGGCCGAGCCCATTTTTGAAGCTAGATTCACTTTGATGTTTCTGGCCTCGTTTCTGTCTACATTCGTTGGCCTGACCCTATATAAACATCCCCTAACACTAGTCTCTCTACATAAAATTCTCTCTGACCTTATGCTGCTCTAATTCTGGTTGAAAAGTTAGAGAAGGGGACTACTTCATCTATGTCGAAACTAAGTTAAGAGAATTGCTGATTTGGGGATTTCTGTTAGGACTTGACTAAGCATATAAAGATTCAACATCGACTTTCTTTTTCTAATTCTCGAACCACGATCTGTAAGCCCCAGTTACTTTTAGATTTAAACTGTAAATGCAATATGAATATGTTGTAAATTGAAATTGGACCTGTGTATGATGACTGTTTTACATCCATTCTTGTTCATCTTGGATCTTGACTTTTGGGTATATTACTATGACATTGATTTGGGGCCTATTCACGTTGTAAATCAAAAAGAAAAACACCTCATATTATCATGCCTGCAATGTTGAATCTGCTATTAGTCACAAGTTTATGACTATCACCTTATGTCAACTGTTACCACGACTATCACCTTATGTCAACTGTTATCTTGACTAGTACCTTATTTTGCTAGATTTGGAATCTTTATGTTTGAGGACGATATTCCATATGCCAGTAATGTTATAATCATTTATCTCAAGTTATACCATGTTATGCTAGTAATCACTTTTGCCACCTTATACCCGTCCCTTTTTATATTATTCCCTAATTAGATTTATTTGTATCGATTCTAGTTTACATGCGATGAGAATACGATTTGGGTAGATTAGGTAAAACATGAATTGGCTTTGAACTTGAATATGAACGTTATTATAACTTGAACCTGTATATGGACAAGAACTTGACATGAAATTTACATGAAACCTGACATGAAACTCGACATGAATTTTGACATGAAAACTTGAACATGGACATGACACTTAGATAAACTTGAAAATGGCCAACTCGAGGTTGGGTTGAGTTTGCAGTGTAAACCTGCCCGGAACTGCCCGACGAATCCAGTAACTGCAAACAATAGGATCCAATGTGGGTAGTTGGTTATAAAGCACGTAAAACCCGAGGTTAGACTATGTTGTGGTGTAAATCTGCCCGGAACCACCCGGCAAATCCAGTGACCACAATAATTAGTCTAATGTGAGAGGTTGGGGGTGCATTAATGAATTAATGCCAAATGATAGGGTTAAGTCATGAACCACTTGAATATACTTAACCAATTTGACACGATGATTTGATAGGGTTAAGTCATGAACCGCTTGAACACACTTAACCAACTTGATACATGATTTGGACAGGGTTAAGTCACGAATTTGAAAGACAACACTTAACCCATTAGAAACCCTAGTTACGCGGTCCTTTTCAGCAGTAACCCACTTAGATGTATCACGATACCCTGGGACTAGGCAGGGTGGGGCACGATTACTGGGCTGATTGTAAGCGACCAGAACGACGGCTGAGTAGGTGCGCCATTGTAGGTTCAGGCGGACAATGGTCGTGCACATAGTCCGGAGTTGAAAAAGCAGGCATTGGGCACCCGTAGGTTTACACTGTGCGTGCTTGATTCGTGTCAGTGGTTGGCACCATAGGGCTTGATACAAAATATGGTGAACCCAGCACAGGTGACTACATTTCAGGATAGGTCCATATGACACAGACACATGATGAGCTAGAACTTGTAGGGAGCCGATCGAATAGTAGATCGTACCGTAGGACCCCGTAATGGGTCACTTCATGATACTGGGCCAAGGGATCATTTCATGATTAATACTTGACATGGGTTAGAACACTAGTACAGTTTTCGCATGTCATGTTACCTTTATTAGTTTTTATACTGAAAGTCACTAGGGCTTACCAGTCTTATGACTGACCCTTTTTATTTCGCCTCTTTTTCTTTCGTTTCCCCCCCAAGTTCTCAGGGAGGAAACACTAGCTCTTAGCTTGGATTTAGCTTGCTTTCTGACAGCTCATGTACGGTTTGGTCTTGAGCTATGCTATGGCTGCTTCTGCTATTTATGGGGAATAATTTACTTTTGTTATCTTAAGTTTATGCTTCTTTATTTGGAACTTGATGTAATGGAATAATTTGTACCTTGGATATATGGGGTTTTCACTCTTTTCTTGAAAGTAATAAAAATTTGGTTTTTAATTTCTACCGCTGCTTTATTTATGTTCTTCCTTGTGATATCTCTGTGTATGTTTACCTAGATAATACTCCACCAAAACTAGTGCATTCCCTTTGTGAGTGACTCTAGCGGAGGTGGGGTATTACATTTGGTATCAGAGCAGAAGGTTACCAGGCTGGGAAAAAGTTTTAAAAACCTTCTGAAACTATTTTCAAAACCATTTATAAAGAGGCATTTTCAAGAAAAGTTTTATGTTTAAAAAGGCTATTCCCTAAAAGCGATTAGCACTTTCCTTTGTTTCCTTGTTTGAATCTTTTTTTTTTCGTTTTTCAGCATGTCTGATCTTAACCTTCTTGAGGGAATACCCGTACCTGGATGGTTCCGAAGGTACTTAGAAGCTAGGACCAACGGCGCGGGCCCGACAGACATCCCTCCTCCTACTCCCCCAGTGGTCGCGGTTCCTCCTCCTCCTGGTACCGCCTTTGCCAAAATATGCAAAGACTTTAAAGCAATGGGCAGCAAGAACTTGTTGGAACTGAAACCTTTGCTGAGGCACGAAACTGGCTAAAGGAGACTGAAGACTTGTTCATTATCTTTGATGTGGAGGACCATAGGAAAGTTCAGTTGGCAGCATGGTTGTTGAAAGAGGAAGCTGCATTTTGGTGGGAAGTCACCAACGCTACCAGGCCAGTTGAGACTTGGGCAGACTTTAGAGAGAGGTTTGGGCTTAAATTCTTATCGTCAGCAGAAGAGAACCTTCAGATGGAGAGGTTCCTAGCACTCAAGCAAGGGGACATGTCTGTTAGGGAGTACGTGAATAAGTTTAATCAGCTTGCTCGGTTCGGTTTGGATTTGGTCAACACAGCCCAGAAAAAGGCTGTACGCTTTGCTCGAGGATTGAACGAGCCACTACACAGTTTGGCCATAACTCATATACCCATGTGGGCGACCTTTGAAAGCTTGGTGGATATGGCTCTACTTCATGAGGAAGACAAGAATAGCAAGAAGGAGGTTAAGCCTAATGAGACTCATAATAAGAAAGTTGACTTCAAGAAGGGGGCAACAAGAATAACAAGAGCAACAACAAACCACGTGAGACGAGGAAGTGCAACTTTTGTGGTATTACGAGACATCTAGCTAAAGACTGTAGAAAGAAGAAGAGGAAGTTGGGTGAATGCTTTCATTGTGGAGATACTAGACACATCAGCAAGGATTGCCCTAAGAAGCAAGGACAGGGACAAGGGCAGACCCAGCGAGCAGGACCTACTGGAGGGCAGTTGCATGCTCTCAACACCACTCCAGCTCTTGACCGAGGTAGTAATATTTCCGTAGAAAGCCTTGTTTACATTTCTGACTTTCCTGTTCGAACCTTATTTAACTCTAGCGCATCGCATACTTTTATTTCTTCTGATATTGTTGAAAATCTGCACCTAAGTACTAGTCTGGTTGAGGATCCCGTTATAGTTTCAAATCCAATTGGGGGCTCCGCCCATTTATCTATGATGTGTGTGGATTTGAGGATCTTTATCTTGAGCGTAGAATTCATGTGTAATGCTTATGTTCTCGGATTTATGGGATACGATTTGATCCTAGGTATGGATTGGCTGTCTGATTATGGAGCCATTCTTGATTGTGAACAAAGGGTAGTGAGGCTCATGACTCGCCTTGGTAAAACCCTTGAAATTTCTTGTAACCCTAAGGATCCGGTCATGTTGTGTTATCTTGAATCTCTTGACTCGTCCGTCGATAATTTGCAATCTGTAAGGGTGGTCCGAGAATATCCAAATTTCTTTGATGAGGTGAGGGGGTTACCTCCTAAATGCGAGATAGACTTCTGAATTTATGTTGTTGATAATTCCAAGCCAGTTTCATTGCCCATTAGGCACATGACCTCGCGAGAAAGAAAAAAGCTCAGTAAACAAGTTAACGAGTTGCTTGAGAAAAATTTCATAAGACGAAGCATTTCTGAATGGGGTGCTCCAGTGGTATTCGCTACTAAGGTGGATGGATCGCTTCGTCTTTGCATAGATTATCGTGAGTTAAACAAGCTAACTAAGAAAAATAGGCACCCACTACCAAGAATCTACGATTTGTTTGACCAGCTTGTGGGAGTATCTGCTTTCTCTCAACTTGATCTAGCCACAGGATTCCATCAGCTTAGAGTAGCTGAGGATAGCATTGACAAAACTGCGTTTAGGACTCCAGATGGGTTCTTCGAATGGCTCATCATGCCGTTTGGGTTAACGAATGCACCTGCGTACTTTGTAGATTTGATGAGTAGGGTGTTTCGGGAGTTCCTTAACAAGTTTGTGGTAGTTTTCGTGGATGATATTTTGATCTTCTCAAAAGATGAAGAAGAGCATTCTAGACATCTCAAGGAAGTCACGGAAACACTTAGAGCACACCAGTTAAAGGCTAAGTTCTCCAAATGCCATTTTTGGAGGAAGGAAGTTCGGTTCCTTGGACATGTAGTTTCTAAGCAAGGCATAGCCGTGGACCCCGCAAAGGTAGTTGCGGTACAAACTGGAAAATTCCTAAGAATGCAACGGAGGTGAGGAGCTTTTTCGGTTTGGCGGGCTACTACAGGAAGTTCTTTAAGGACTTCGCTAAGATTTCAGCCCCTCTTACTAAGTTAACAAAGAAGAACCTAGCTTTTGCACGGGACATAGAGTGTGACATTGTTTTCAAAGACTCAAGAGAGCCCTCACCACAGCTCCAGTTTTGGCATTACCTGACAGAGGCAAGGCGTTTACGGTGTACACAGATGCGTGCGGCACGGGATTAGGCGCTGTCCTAATGCAAGGTGGAAGAGTAATATGCTAGGGGGCAGACAACTTAAAGTTCATGTGAAAAACTATCCCACACATGACTTGGAGTTGGCCGCGATTGTTTTTGCACTTAAAGCTTGGCGCCATTATCTTCTAGGGGAGAGGTTCGAGCTGTATACCGACCACAAATCGCTTAAGTACCTCTTCTCACAGAAAGATTTGAATCTGAGACAATAGAGGTGGATGGAATTTTTGGCGTCATATGACTTCGATATAGCTTATACCCCTGGCAAGGGTAACGTGGTGGCAGACGCGCTAAGTAGGAAAAGGTTGACTTTGAGCCCCTTGTTTGTTGAAAGGAAAAGCCTTGAGTTTATAGCAACCTTTGATTTTACACCTGCTGTTGAGTCATTGACTGCTACGTTAGCATCTCTTGAGTTAAAACCTACACTTCTAGATCAATTAGGGACTTCACAGAAGGAAGACCTACATATAGTCGAAATCATGGACAAGCTAATTAGTGGTGAGACGTCAAGTCACCTCGGTAGGTATGCCATAGATGACAAGGAATGGCTAAGGCGTGATGGAAGGCTAGTGTCCCACAAGTGGGAGACCTAGTAAGGAAAGTCCTCGAAGAGGCGCATCACTCAAAGATGACCATACATCCTGGAGGGGATAAGATACACAGAGATATGAAACGCATTTTCTTTTGGGTTGGAACGAAAAAGGACGTGGCAGAGTTCGTTTCGAAGTGCATGGTGTGCCAACAAGTAAAGGCCGAGTCGAAGAAGCCCGGTGGGCTATTACATCCTTTGGAGGTTCCACAATGGAAATGGGAGAGTATCTCGATGGATTTCGTGGATGGACTGCCTAGGTCAAGGAAGGGAAATACTAGCATATGGGTCATAGTTGATAGACCCACGAAAAGTGCTCACTTCATTCTGGTGAAAAGCAAGAGGAACGCATCATGGCTAGCATCTATTTACCTTCGAGAGGTCGTACGGTTGCACGGGGTTCCTTCTAGTATAGTTAGTGATCGTGACCCAATTTTCACTAGCCAGTTTTGGAATAGTCTGCAAGAAGCAATGGGTACACGACTGAGTTTAAGCACGGCCTATCACCCACAGACGGATGGACAAACCGAAAGGGTAAATAGGGTACTAGAAGATCTCCTGAGGCTATGCGTTCTTGACTTTGGTGGTACTTGGGAAGACCATCTTCCTCTCGAGGAGTTTGCTTATAATAACAGTTATCAAGCTAGCATCGGGATGGCACCGTTAGAAGCCTTGTATGGAAGACCGTGCAGGTCACCAACTTGTTGGTGGGAAACGACAGATAGGCTTATACTTGGGCCTGACATGATAAGGGACACTTCTGAAAAGGTTGAGTTGATACGAAGACGGATGAAAACGGCCCAAGATAGACAGAAATCTTATGCGGGCAAGAGAAGGACAGACCTAGAGTTCGAAGTCGGAGATATGGTCTTTATAAAAGTTTCTCCGTTACGCAATGTAGTTCGTTTTGGAGCAGTTGGAAAGCTAGCACCAAGGTTCGTAGGACCGTTCTCTATCACTGAGAGGATTGGATGGATGGCCTATAAGGTAGACTTACCCGAGAAGATGACTGGAGAACACAATGTCTTTCACGTCTCGCATCTCCGAAAGTGCTTGCATGAGTCGGCCGAAGTGGTTGAGCCAAGCATCCTTGAAGACGTAGAAGTGGAAAAAGAAGCAACATTGAGGCGAGTTCCGATTCGAATCTTAGGAACGGAGATTAAGAAGCTAAGGAATCGAGAAGTCAAGCTAGTTAAAGTGTAGTGGAGTGAAGCCCAAGAAGACACAACTTGGGAAACCGAAGAGAAGATATGCGTGCTTTTCCCATTTTTTTAGGGTACATTCTCAATCTCTTTTTCCTATAAACTTGAAAACCTTTTCGTATCATGCTTCTACTACCTACGTTTGTCTTGTTATCTTCTCGATCTTATCTTGAGAACCTTAGGTAGAACCATATAGATGTAAACATGTGATTGAAACATGTTATGGTTGATGTTTGCAAATGATTGCAAGTGTTTGCAAGTGGTTGCTAGTGGATGCATGACACACATTAGGCACTAGATCGGCTCAGTCACATTTTCATGTTGCATATGCATGAGTGCTTATACTTGTACATGGATGGAACTTGTTATGCTATCACTTGGATGTTGCATATGAATGAATGTTATGTGCACTCATGTAGAGATTATAAATTATGTTAGGAATCTACATACATGTTGGATTCATTACACTAACATATTTTGCATTAAGGAGGTTTACTGAATGAGTAACCGCCTGATCTTTTGCATTAGATAAGTACATATACACACACTTTCTGCATTTGTTCATATAGCACTAGAAACCTTTTGAGGACAATGGTTGCTTGTGGATGATGTTTTGAGTAGATGGATGATGGATGGTAGGACACATCTGCCCTAACTTAGAGATTTCGGGGACGAAATCCTTTAAGGAGGGGAGAATGTAACAACCCGTATTTTGATAACGTGTTATGACTATAAATCAAGGCAGAATTAATTTTTAAAATGAGATCCAAGGGAAACGGGTTATGCCATTGCGTTCATCTCGAAATTCTGCTTGGAAACGAGTCCGAGTTTTCGAAAATCGGAGTCTGTATGACCAAGTTATGACCCTTCGAAGTTTTCAGAAAATTTCAAGTTCAAAACAGCTCAGAATTCGAATTCGAACCACAGAACAGACTGGGCAGGAAATTTCCCGCCCAGGACCAGGTCGACCTGGGGGTCGACCATAGAGTTGACCTGCCCAGGACCAGATCGACCATAGTGTCGACCTGGGTGTCGACCTGGGGGTCGACCTGGTGGCCGAGCCCACTTTTGAAGCTGGATTCACTTTGATGTTTCTGGCCTCGTTTCTGTCTACATAGGTTGGCCTGACCCTATATAAACAGCCCCTAACACTAGTCTCTCTACACAAAATTCTCTCTGACCTTATGCTGCTCTAATTCTGGTTAAAAAGTAAGAGAAGGGGACTACTTCTTCTACGTCGAAACTACGTTAAGAGAATTGCTGATTTGGGGATTTCTGTTAGGACTTGATTAAGCATATAAAGATTCAACATCAACTTTCTTTTTCTAATTCTCGAACCACGTTCTGTAAGCCCCAGTTACTTTTGGATTTAAACTGTAAATGCAATATGAATATGTTGTAAATTGAAATTGGACCTGTGTATGATGACTGTTTTACATCCATTCTTGTTCATCTTGGATCTTGACTTTTGGGTATATTACTATGACATTGATTTGGGGCCTATTCATGTTATAAATCAAAAAGAAAAACCCCTCATATTATCATGCCTACAATGTTGAATCTGCTATTAGTCACAAGTTTATGACTATCACCTTATGTCAACCGTTACCATGACTATCACCTTATGTCAACTGTTATCTTGACTAGTACCTTATTTTGCTAGATTTGGAATCTTTATGTTTGAGGACGATATTCCATATGCCAGTAATGTTATAATCATTTATCTCAAGTTATACCATGTTATGCTAGTAATCACTTTTGCCACCTTATACCCGTCCCTTTTTATATTATTCCCTAATTAGATTTATTTGTATCGATTCGAGTTTACGTGCGATGGGAATACGATTTGGGTAGATTAGGTAAAACATGAATTGGCTTTGAACTTGAATATGAACGTTATTATAACTTGAACCTGTATATGGACAAGAACTTGACATGAAATTTACATGAAACGTGACATGAAACTCGACATGAATTTTGACATGAAAACTTGAACATGGACATGACACTTAGATAAACTTGAAAATGGCCAACTCGAGGTTGGGTTTAGTTTGCAGTGTAAACCTGCCCGGAACCGCCCGGCGAATCCAGTAACTGCAAACAATAGGATCCAATGTGGGTAGTTGGTCATAAAGCACATAAAACCCGAGGTTAGACTATGTTGTGGTGTAAATTTGCCCGGAACCGCCCGGCAAATCCAGTGACCACAATAACTAGTCTAATGTGAGAGGTTGGGGTTCATTAATGAATTAATGCCACATGATAGGATTAAGTCATGAACCACTTGAATATACTTAACAAATTTGACACGATGATTTGATAGGGTTAAGTCATGAACCGCTTGAACACACTTAACCAACTTGATACATGATTTGGACAGGGTTAAGTCATGAATTTGAAAGATAACACTTAACCCATTAGAAAACCTAGTTATGCGGTCCTTTTCAGCAGTAACTCACTTAGATATATCACGATACCCTGGGACTAGGTAGGGTGGGGCACGATTATTGGGCTGATTGTAAGCGACCGGAACGACGGCTGAGTAGGTGCACCATTGTAGGTTCAGGCGGACTATGGTCGTGCACGTAGTCCGGAGTTGAAAAAGCAGGCATTGCACACCCGTAGGTTTACACTGTGCGTGCTTGATTCGCGTCGGTGGTTGGCACCATAAGGCTTGATACACCCTATGGTGGACCTAGCACAGGTGACTACATTTCAGGATAGGACCGTATGACACAGACACATGACGAGCTAGAACTTGTAGGGAGCTGATCGATTAGTAGATCGTACCGTAAGACCCCGTAATGGGTCACTTCATGATACTGGGCCAAGGGATCATTTCATGATTAATACTTGACATGGGTTAGAACACAAGTACAGTTGGTGCAGCGAATCTTGAATATGCGATGCTAGACTTGACTTATCTTGTTTATCATATCAGTCCTGTTATCATCCTTATGTTTAATTCCAGTTTTCGCATGTCATGTTACATTTACTAGTTTTTATACTGAAAGTCACTAGGGCTTACCAGTCTTATGACTGACCCTTTTTCTTTCGCCTCTTTTTCTTTTGTCCCCCCCCCCCAGGTTCTCAGGGAGGAAACACTAGCTCTTAGCTTGGATTTAGCTTGCTTTCTGATAGCTCATGTACGGTTTGGTCTTGAGCTATGCTATGGCTGCTTCTGCTATTTATGGGGAATAATTTACTTTTGTTATCTTAAGTTTATGCTTCTTTATTTGGAACTTGATGTAATGGAATAATTTGTACCTTGGATATATGGGGTTTTGACTCTTTTCTTGAAAGTAATAAAAATTTGGTTTTTAATTTCTACCGTTGCTTTATTTATGTTCTGCCTTATGATATCTCTGTGTATGTTTACCTAGATAATACTCCACCAAAACTAGTGCATTCTCTTTGTGAGTGTCCCTAGCGGAGGTGGGGTATTACAAGAGAGATGACACAAAAACGAATGTGATTCAACCATTAGCATATACTGCTCCAACTCTTGCTAACTTGAGGAAGAGTACAGAACGATCCGAGTCAACTAAGATTGTGGAACCTGCAACTCTTACCCGATGCAATGAAGGGAAGTATTAAATCTTGAAGATTAGAGGCCCGATTTATGTGACTCAACCCCCACCAATGCTGGGGGCATAAGCACTGACTTCGCTTGTCCTCCGATGGCGCTGAGAGCACGAGCGCTAGTTCATAGACTAACTTTGAAGACGATGCTGGCTTGGAGTGAGATTCAAAACATGTACACTATGCCTCCGGAGTATGACCTGATTCATCTTTCCCGACCAAATGAGCCAGCATGCAGGTCGAATGTGAACTTAAAGACTCAAACTACACCAGATGGAAGGTGTGAGAAATTTCTCCATTGCCTTATGATAACGACGATCATACGAGCACCGGTTCATATGATTTCAACAACGTCCCTTATTGTTTTGTATGTGATTCTTGGATTACGAAACAATCTAGAGCGGCTGTGGATTCCTTTAAATATGGCCCAGCATGACCGTGGATTTCTGATTTTTCATTGACATGATCCGAAGTGATTGTTGCTTTTGGAATCCTTATTATTACGATTCGATATGGTTGTGAAATTCTTGATTAATATCATGATAACAAGATAGTCCAAAGGTGAGTACAAGAGACAGATTTACATGCTGATTCTGGTGTGCTCCATCCCAACGATATAGCATGACTTTTAATGAATGAATTAGACTCTTGATTTGACAAGGTTTGAACAATTTCTTGATCATCTTAACTATTCCGGCCATAGAATTCGGCCTTATGAGCACCAATGGAAGCGATGCAATATATGACGAGCAGTCTATTCAACGAAGAGTCGAAATGTCAGAACAATTCAAAAAATCACAGTAATTTGATAAAGCTTTCTTGAGGACGGATGACGTTCTAGAATGACTCAAATTGACTTATTCAAAGCACATCTCATCTACGATAAGAAGTACTTTGGGGGGCAAAATGTTAGCCTGTTTTGTAACCAGGCCACCTAAAGCTCAATTGATCGACTTTAATTGACGATCGCTTAGATGAAGTGGCGGGACATTGGTGAAAACTCAACATCGCATGCACATGAGACAGGACCAGATCAGGATATTCGGATTGGATGGGATATTCGGCTCGGATCGGATGCTTGGCTCGAATGGAAGCCACATGACTTCACCAACATAGCATTCTAGCAAGTCAAACAGAGACAAAGGAGACTGGTTCGGCTCGAAGTTCAATCGCTCAATCCCTTTACACGCACAAGAAGACATAACCCCGTACCAACCGTACATCAAATAGCTTCAGTAAGTTAACATCGCACCGGATCGGATGGAGCATAGGACATCGGGTCGGATCGCGTATACATGTCCCGATTCGCTTGTGTTTTGAAACTAATTATTGGGTCACTTCAGCTCGCACCACACAGGAGCCAACCCGACTCATTGACCACGAACCTGAAGCATTTACCAATTTCACATTGTCCTATTCCTGCGCCTAAAAAAGGGGATCGGATGCCACATATTTCCCACGAAATGAAGACCATTTCCCCATTTTCTCCACTACAATTTCGAGATCTTCAGATGCTGCCACGTGGTGCTCGCCCCTAACCAATTATACACCTATAAATACACTTTCGAACAACAAATTAAGGGGGCTTTTTGCACTTAGATCATTCAGGGCCGCCATGGCTAGTATTCCTCAATATACAATCACTAATTTCTCCAAAAGAATCCATGCGGAGAGATAGCTTCATTGTAATCGAGCGATTGAGTGATTTAAAGCCTTGTAATTGTAATTCTATGTTGAATTAAGAAACTATGAAGTGGATGTAGGCTCATTAATGCCGAACCACTATAAATCTCATGTCTCTGCATGATTTTCTATGTTTTAGATTATTATTCTTCACAAATCCTATTCAATTGGGTGTTAGGACCATTTTTGGTCTAACATTTACCAAATAGAATTCCAAATCTTTTAACCTTATTTTGAAACCAATACTCCCATTTTATTCACATTTTCCTAAAAACCAAAACTGTTGACTTATTTCTTATTTTCTTTCCTATCTTGAAATATTGCTATAAATATTTCCAAATGGAATATAATTTAATTCCAAATCCTTTATGGCTATAATAACATCATTTGACACATTGCTTATAATATGAATCTCAAACGGTTTTCATTAATTTTCAATCTAAATTCATTAAAGTTTACCCATCTCATTTATAATTATATTTCTAATATCCAATTTATATAGCCTTTATTCTCATTTTCCCTAAATTAAAGCTCATTATTTATTTCCTCAAATAAGGGTATCGACAAACTATTTTCATAGTTTATAAAATAGTGTAATTTACCCGATTAAATGATATAAACATGGTCATACTTCATATCTAAACCAAACATTGTAAAAATAACACATTTGTGTACTTTAAAACCTAATGGTTTATTCAATTCTAAATCTTTGCAAATTTATGATGCAATATTCTTTTATTAAGAAAACAATGAATCATTCCACATCCTTACCCGTTACAAACTAATACCATCTCTCGATAATAGTGAAGCCGTTCAAGTTGAGGCATTCTAATTACCTCCCAGACCTTGATCGACAACGTTCTTAGCTCGAGATAATAATATTCTGCAATTCAAAACCCTGATATTTCATTTCCATTTACTATGGTTTTATAAACCATTTTCTTCTATTTAAAAACCCGCTTTATGTTAACTCCTTTTACTTCATTAAGTAAACTTTCGAATCTTATTTACCATTTGATTTCAATATGGATATATAAACCATATCTTACATTTGTAATCCCTTTATAATCTCTTTTACTTAATTTATTAACTATTAATATCCATTTTTCATCGATCCATTTAACCATCTTCTTTGGAGTCCTATCATAACCACATCTGTTTCACTTAATAAAATCTTGTGAAATTTCCTCATTAGCTTATAAACCCTATTTACAACTTTGCAAACTTAGGTTATCATCCTTTTATAGAACTCTTACTAGACTTAAAAAAAAATCTTATTTCCCGATTACTTCTTAATGGAATTCCAAACAACAGTCATCGCTTTAATTATTATTAATTAAAATAATAATTAATTCCAACATTATCCTCATTAAAAATAGTAAACTTTGTTATTAACTAAAGATAGAAAAATTAGTCATTTTTAAAGCTTATTAAATAATAATTAACTCTAATAGCAATAAACAATTCGATAATTAAATTAAAATATCGTTAATCGAGGATTAACCAACATTTAACCCCATTTGTTAAATTTAACGAATATTCAGAAAATTATTTAATTAGATTAATTTAAATCAAATCAATCCAACTATCAATTTCAATTAAAACGGTTAATTTTGGCCAACCGTACATGTCCGTTAACTGTTAACTGATTTCCATCATCATTTCCCCCTTAAATTGATAACATAACTTAATTGATTTAAAGCATTAGTTAATTGTTTATAAAAAAGATTACTCCAATTTACTAACCCGTAGGTTACTTTATAATTTCCTATTTATAAATGACATAAGAATCCCTTATATGAAACAATTAAAAATCCCTTTTATAAAACAAAATTATAAAATACAAATATATTTATAAAACTTCAATTTTAGTTATAGAATTAAATTTATAACTAGATATTATGTCAATCTGCCTGATGGCAAAACAATGTCTTAAAATGGTAGATTTCAAGCCCTCACTGCCAACCACTTAATCAATATTGTCAATTGATTAAAATCACAACAATAATCACATCCATTCAACCATTAACATTTAACCATGGTTCTGTGTCATTTGGGGTTCAATCAGTTCATGTGTAAACAATATAAGAATATATAATATACATGATATTTGAGGAATTCAGTTGGATCCCTCCAACCTATCCTTCCATGCATCACAGATTATTATAAAATTTCATGATAGCATAAATTTTAAACAAATAAATTAACAGCGATAATATAATTAAAAACAACCATAAGCAACCACAGCAGCCAATCAACCAATATATATATTAGTATGGATATTTTAATTATATGGATTTATCACATCATAGCAGTCCAGAAAAGTGTAAGAGTTAACTCACCATTATTCTGATTGAGGGTTGTCACATTGTGTCATATAATTTTAAACAAAATGTTTAAAATTATACAAAATCCTAACTGCCTCCATTTCTAATCAAACGAGTCAGTGCGCATAGCCTCTGTCACTACAATCCCGACGGATCCAGTTTCGTCGAATTCTGATTAAAAATTGACGAGTTACGCTATTTACAAGTTTATAATTTAATTCGAACAACATAAATTAATTAACGACTAAATTAATTATAATTAATTGTAAAAATTATCGTTCATTAACGTTGTTAATCCACGTCATCGTCAGACCAAGTAAAAATGCGTTTTCACTTTCGCCTCTTGTTCGATCCGATGGTTTCTTCAACAACAAAAACTCGTGCTAATAATCCTTCATCGCTGGCGATGTTGATGACCGGAGACACACCTGAGCAGACCACCATCTCCGCCGCCTCATCGGCTGCTACTGCCCTCAAACACAACACCCAGTAGTGCCTCAATCACCCAGAAATTCCATCCGATTGGAAACCAATCACCCTCCAAAAACTCCTCCGTCCGACCATCTTACGGCACGACACCGCCTCCAATCGATAGCTCGACCTCCCTACTACCATCGATCTTCAGACCACTCCATCCAACTCCGCCTCTATCGACAACAAAACCTAGAAATCCGAACCCAACTTCACCAAATAACCCCCAAAAGATCACCTTCGATCAACTCAACTTCCCGACCACCACAATTAAAATCAAACCTTACGACTAAAAGCTAAAATGTCCCACATCCTCTCCTTTACCTCTTCTCTTCAGACTCCCACAATAATCGATCACCCAAAACACCACAAAACTAATCAAAACAAAACTCATTTTCTCTATGGTTTGGTCAATTCCGACCACCTCAGGCATCATTACGACCCTAAATTTTTATAGTAGGTGGGTATGAACCGGATCTACAACTTTTTTGTTGTTTGCTCCTTCAATTTGTCGACCAAATGGAAGGAATAAATTATTTTTTGTTGGGGGACTTTTCTGCAAATTTTTGAGAAATTGTGAACGATGGAGATGTTTAGAACCGGGTTTGGCTGAAGTAGGTGTATATATAAAGTGAAGAAAATATTAGTTTAAGGTGATGTGACTAACGATATTTTTTATCGTGCCTACCGCCATTTTTGAACGTTGTTTATTCGCTCTTGTGCTCACATACAAACTCCGTTCGCTACAAGAATGGACGTCACGGTATAATTTGATACTACGGTCCTAATGAAACTTGTTTCGTCGAAATCAGAGCCCGTTTTCTCAAACGACGCTCACTCACGTCCAAATGGTCGTTTTATTTGGCATTTAATTTTGCCACGCTCACAAATGAACTCTAATTAATGTGAAACTTGAAATCTGGTGATAATTAGCTGTTGCGGTCTCAATAAAGTTTATTTCGTTGAAAACGGAGGTCGTTTGAATAATAGCCCTTTTTAAGGATCCAATTTAAATAAAAATAAACCATTTTTAAAACACCATAATGTAATAAGAATAAAATATTATAATTGGCCACAAACGAGCAGAATTTCATATATTACCAAAATAAAATATCTTGGGTTGAACTCCAAGCTAAAACAATATTAAATAAAGTAAAAATCCTTTATTTTTATATAATAAATCGCTATAATATATAAACGAATTCCATAACGACTATTTCAATATTTGATTTGGACATAAAACAAAATTACAATATGAAAACTCGATTCTTCTCTTCCATTAGAAAAAATATTATCCAATAGATTCAGATATTTTTTGTTTTGAGAAATTCCGACTTATAATGGATCCTATACAACCGTTTAAAGTTCAAAATGCAATATTATGAACTACAGCGCCGCTGCAGCTCGTTTTATAATTAAATTATAAATTAAACGTTCTATCGTCGTTTAATAAACGAATACGCTACTATAAATTCAATATAAACAATATTAAACCATTTTAAATTGTCCGTTTACATTGTATTGTAAATTCGACATTTTCTGATTATTTTGGAAAAAACTATTATTATTATATTACTAATACTAATAACATTTTCCAAATAAAATGATTAAATTCAAATCAATATTTTAAATAAAAAATAATTCAAATAATTATCCAAAAAATACGGGACGTTACATTTAAAATTATGAAAACAAGCGTAAGCTACTAGAATACGTATTGCTTCTAGTTTTGCAACAAAAAGAAAATTTTCTTCATAATCGATTCCTTCTTCTTGATTATAGCCTTGTGCTACTAGTCTTGCTTTATTTCTAGTAATATTTCCTAGTTCGTCTGCTTTAATTTTATAGACCCATTTAGTTCTGATAACTGATTGGTCATTAGGACAAGGAACTAGCTCTTAAACATCATTTTGTTCGAACTGATTTAATTCTTCTTGCATAAAAACAATCCAATAATCGTCTATAGAAGCTTCTTTTGGGTTTTTAGGGTCAATAGTTGAAAGGAAAGCAACATGACCCATTTTTTTAGTTTCCTTCTTGTTCGAACTTGTGAATCAATTTCTCCAATTATTTTTGGTGTGGGATGATCTCTTTGGATTCGGGGAGAAGATCTTATTTGATTTATAGTGTTATAATTAACATTTCCCTTATTTTCAAAACTAGTGTTTTCTATAATTTCACCATCATCTTTGATAGTTGTATTTTCATTAAAGTTTTCATCAAAAGATACGTGTAAAGTTTTTTCTATAATATTTATTCGTTTATTGAAAACACGATATGCCTTACTTCATTCTGAATATCCTACAAAAATTCCATGATCGGCTTTTGGATCAAATTTTCCAAGTTGGTCTTTTGTGTTAAGTATAAAACATTTTGACTCAAAATTTTAAAGTAAGAAATATTAGGTTTTCCTCCATTAAAAGTTCATAAGAAGTGTTTTCAGTTAAAGGTCATATGAAAATACGATTTAATACATAACAAGCAGTTGCTACATATTCCGCCCAAAAACGCTTTGGTAAAATACTTCCATTTAACAAAGTTTTTGCGCACTCTTGTATTGTTTTATTTTTCCTTTCTACAACTCCATTTTGTTGTGGAGTTATAAGAAATGAAAAAATTATGATTTATTTCTTTCTTTTTACAAAATAATTCAAATGATTCGTTTTCAAATTCGCCTCCAAGATCACTTCGAATGTTTTCGACTTTTAAGTTTTTAATATTCTGAATTCTTTTGGAAAAAAGTTTGAAATGTTCAAAAGTATCACTTTTGTTGTTCATAAAAAATGTCTATGTATATCTACAGAAGTCATCAGCTATTACAAAAGCATATTGATTAAGATTAATAGATTGAACCTATGTCAGTCCAAATAAATCCATATGTAATAACTCTAATGGTTGCAAAGTTGAAACAACTATCTTAGATTTAAAAGATGATTTAGTTAACATTCCTATTTGACAATCTTCACAAAGACTATTTATTTAAAAAAATGGTAAACCTCTTACTAATTCATTTTTAGAAAGTCTTCGAATAGATTTAAAATTGACATGACAAAATCTTTTGTGCCATAACCAAGTATTATTATCTTTAGCTATTAAACACATATCCTTACTATTATTAACTTTCATATTTAAAATAGATACTTCTATCTCTATTTCCTTCAAAAATAATATTTAGATCAAAAATACTACATTTACTTTCAGAAAAAGTTATTTTAAAACCTTTGTCACATAATTGACTAATGCTTAGTAATTTATGTTTTAAATTTTTAACTATAGAAACATTTGTAATAAGAGGTAAATTTGACATACCGTAGTTGCACACATCTCCTTTTTCAATGATAAAACCTTTTGCGTTATCTGTAAAGGTAACAGAGCCACCATCAAAGTATGGAATATTTGTAAGCATATCTTTGTCACCAGTCATATGTTTTGAGCAACCACTATCTAAAATCAATTTTCTCTTCTTGAATGGGACTTGGAAATAATACTAATAAAAACATTAGTACCCAAATTTTTAATAGGGTCCTAGGAGTTAGATCTTAGGAAACCAAACCCATGTGGATTCAATATGCCTCTTATAAATATTGTTTTTATTGTTATGAACAGTTTCCATAAATAATTTGATATGTTTGTTCCTTATCAAACTATTGTTTGTTTTTGGAACCCATATTTTTATTTCCTTTTTAGTTTATTTTGGAATACTATGTATTACCTTATTTTAATTTCTAAACTACATTTTGTCTTGAATCATTTTTCCTCGTAAAATTAGTATTTTTCTTTGGAGGAAATTTTGACCCCTTTTTAATACCTAATCCATTTTTATTTGTAGAGGATTGAGAATTTTCTATAATTCTAGATAAATTCTCTCTTCCCTTATTAAAATTGGAAACATTTTTAGTAATACTATCCAATCTAGTTTGAACACTAGTATTTTTTAATTCCACTTGTTTTAACTTAGTTTTTAAAATTGTGAGTTTCAGAAATAATCTCATCATTCTTTGCCTTTAGAGTTTCAATTTCTTGACTCAAAAGTGAAAGTTGACTATTTGAGTGTGAGAGGGATTCTTAAACCTTTTCAATTTCTTCTTCCAATATTTTCTTTTCATCTTTTAACATATTCCATTCAAATTTGACTTTGTTCTGATTTTCATGTGTTTCCTTAAGTTTCTTTTTAAGAATTTTTATAGTATTTAAAAATTCTGTGTTTACCTCTATTAAATCATCATAAGATAAATCGCTAACCTTAAATTCTTAAGCCATGAAGCACACATTTGCTTGTTCATTATCGCTATCATAATCACTATTTGATGAATGCAACAACCCAGGTTCTGACAGACCGATTTTTTTTTTCAAAATTCTAATCTACCAAAACCCGAGTTGGTTTGTCCTGGTATCCTGCAGAAAAGACAGAGATATAAAAATATATCAAAGCTCAGAAAAACATCTCACAGCGGAAGGGATGAAATATAATGTAAACAATTATAGCCTTACCGTATTAATAATACTGCCTAGCCGGTATCCAAAGCTATATCATCTCTATCATGAACCTAACTTGCGAATGTTGTGAGGAGGGGGTCAGAACATATTTTCTATGTGAATGAATTTATATTACACTTCTGGATAATCCTACATATACCGTTCAATTACTTCTTCTTATTTATTAGGTTATTTGTGTCAACAGCGCTCCACGCTTACACATGTTGTACCTATCTACCCCCTAGTAGATTAACCTAATATAGTGTATATGTAGCTACTCCCAAATTAAGGTACACCTGATGGTACCCCACTCGCATGGTCTTCACTGTATCATCGCAGTAATATACACAGTCCCTCATCCTATACATAAGTGTAATGACTGCCATCCTCGAATAATTCCCTCTAGTCTACGATACACCACCTAGAGCAGACATGTGTGTAACTAGACTTTCCCACGTACATATTGTCAAACGTATTCAATGCCTAACATGCACACCTATCGTGTGTGCATGCATGAGTTCTGTGGCAGGGCTACACACGGAACTCGGTTGGGAGCTTTCCTTATATTTGTGCAGGCCCACCTTTAAGAGCCTCTTACACATATATCCCTAGGGTCTATTTTTCTATGGTGGCTATGGCCCCACCTCGGCCCCTCCCTTAACTAGTAAAGACTACAAGAGCTAAGTGGCAAGCCCCTAAGCAAACAATCTAAACATCCATGTGGCGTCTACCCTCAACCACTGCCTCCATGGTGAAAGGTTGATGGCCTCTTGGGTTTAGTTCTAGTCTTTCCTCATCTCGCTGGCTGCTGATGACAGGTTCTCGACGACCTATACTATCTTTGTTGGTCCTGACCCTCCGCCTCCCTAGTGAGGCAACGGCCGAGCTACCCTTAATGTCACCATGTCACAGCATTCTGACTGCCATTCTATCAGTGTAGTCAAGGACCACCCACCTGATAGTTCCTCACAAACCCAACCTTTGTGATGCTAGCCCCGAGTCTAGCCCACCACAAAGGACTATCAAGAGCACCTTTAACATCTTAGGAAGCCTGCGTGCTTCCCCTTCCAGTCTGTCGGAGCCGCTAGAATAATCAGATTAACGTGTGCTCCCCTTATGCCTTATGACACCGTGATGATCTACCTCGTTGGGCTATTCATCCTATAACGTACGGACTATTCCAAGCGCCTCAGTTTAATATGTCATTAAACCCTACGTTCAATCATTAATTATGCGCTTGCTCCACCTCGTTAGTTTTCTTATTAACTTGGTTATTCTCATTCATAATGACTTCCTTTTCAAGTTTACCAAGTTACCCTTGCTTATTAATTCCATTTATAACTTAATCCATTTAAGTTAATTAATAAGCTTATAACATGTTATTCTCATAATTTATTCATTGTCCCATCTTACTATAACATGTTCTACTTAATTTACAATTAAGTACATCTTAATTCACATATACCTTGGTAAGAGAACAACTCCCTAAGTATCAACCCCGAAGACCGAACATCAGACTGACACTCTGAGAATCACTCAACTAAACTAATCTTATGTTATCTTCATTCGTAGATTTATTCTTGCCCTTACAGATTACTTAATTTACAATTAAGTAAAACTTACCTTATCACATAAGTTATTTCATTTTTCTCTATTGTTCATTATAACTTACCTTATTCCATAAGTTATAATTCCCACTTGTCCCTAGGACAAGTTTACCTATTGTCTTTCTTTTCTTGAGTTTATTCATAATAGATTATTATCGTTCCCCAATCGTTCCCTTTTCCTTGCAGTTGTAATTATCTTTCATTCAATTTCATTTATTTCCATTAATTACAATTGATGGTATTCGTCGGTCCTACCATTTACATATTTTCATATATATGTATATATATGTACTAGACCTCTCACATTAAGTCTACACTTGTGGATGCTGGATTTGTCGGGCGGGTCCGGGCAGTCTTCTACCACAAGTTGACTTAACCTTGTGTCTTAGCACAACTACTTGTTTCATTTATGCACTTAGAGCCCTCACATTAGGTTCAACATTAGTGGCCGTTGGATATGCCGGTCGGGTCCGGGCAGATTTCCACCACTAATGCAACCTAACCTCGTGTCTTAGTACCGTTTCATATATACGCACTAGGCCTCTCACATTAGATTCACCACTTGTGATTACTGGATATGCCGGTTGGGTCCAGGAAGACTTCTACCACAAGTGCAATCTAACCTCATGCCTAGGCGCGGTTCAGTTTTAGGCATATTCATCTCTATTCCATTATTTATGTTCATATCAAATTGCACCTTCAATTTAAAGTCTTAAAACATAATACATGTTTATTTCCCAATTCAAGTTTATGCTTATAATTCTACCAATAAGTTATGCCCATAATTTATATGCAAAATCCAATTCACATTCATAATTCCAATTCAATTTATATGCATAATTTCTAATTTACATTCATAATTTCAATTCAATTTATATGCATAACTTCTAATTTCTTTTTAAATGTTCGCATGTAATTTCCACTGCATTATATTGCATTCCTTCTCATTTCATATATTGCATGCAATTTCCTTTATTAATCTTTTTCTTCATTTCACTGCATGAACTTATTACATTCAATTATAATCATTATTTAATTTTTCCTTTAAATATGTCTATGCATGCAATATATACATATATGCATACTTTTAATTGTCATTAAAAATGCGGGGTATTACAATGAATCTGAATCGTCCCATGTGATAGAGAAAGCCTTCTTTTTGAATTTATCATTCTTATATTTGTTTTTGAAATTTTTCTGATTCTCCTTCTTTAGTTCCAGACGGTCGTTTATCATGTGACCTTTCTTGTGATAATTAAAACATTCTAATTAAGTTTGCGCATGAAGGTTTACTTGAGCAATTCCTTTTTAAGCTTCTTTTTCTTAACTTTAGAAATTTTTTAAAAATTTTGGCAATAAATGCTAGACCCTCATCTTTTGATTCTTCTTTTTCCGCATGAAAAGCTACATTCTTTTCCTCTTGTGCCTGGTCCTTTTTGGCTTGGAGATTTACTTCATAAGACATGAGGTTACCTATTAGTTCTTCTGGTTTCATTGTTGACAAATCGTTGGTTTCCAAAATGGCTAACACCTTTCTTTCCCATTCGTCACTTAAGGAGTATAGTACATTTGATACACTATCAAAGTCATTATATTTTCTCCTAGCCCTATTAAGGCATGAGAATATCTTGAAATCTTGAGTACATGTCATTGAAGGTTTCATTCTGTCTCATTCTAAAATTTTGGAATTGATTCTTTAGCATTGAGATCTTTGTTTGTTTGACCTTATTTGTACCCTCATGTAAGGTTTTGAGTGTTTCCCATATCTGATGTGCAGTAGTGCATATGCTAACACGATCGAATTCATTTCTATCCAAAGTAAAGAATAGTATATTCATAGCTTTGGTGTTTGCACTTGCCTCATTTTTCTGATTTGTTGTCCATGTAGAGTATTCAGTTATGAGTGTTGTGTATTGAGTTTGAGTTGCATTCCAAGCTTCATATCTAGTTGCTTGCATATATATTCTCATTTTAGTAGCCTACTAATTGTAGTGTAATCCATTAAATAGTGGTGGCCTTTGAGTGGATTATCCTTCGATAAATGTAGAGGTAGTGGTTATGCTGGTACTTGGGTTATTTTCCATATTATCAAAGTATCGAATAACGGTGTTACGGTTATAGGATGTCCTTACTCCGATACCAGTTGAAAGAGTCTATGAAGTGGTAGGATCATATAGTATGGAGTATAAGCATGGTAAAGTGTAGATAGTAAAGTAATAGCAGTAAGTAAAATGACATAGTCGATTTTATAGTGGTCCGGACCACTGTCCTAATTCCAGTCCCAGACTCCCTTCTGGTATTCATGACACCACAACTACCTCACAACACCCAAAGGAACAAGTTTATAATTACTCGACCAACCGAATGGGATTTCTTGCCTCAACTGCTAAAAGGACTTCCACAATAAAAAGAGATTGTTGACTACATGTGTTCTTATAGCACGGATATGTCAAACTAATGTACACCCTTCCTATAGTCCTTCCTTGATGATAATAGTGTAATTCATGAAAAAATATGGAAGATTGGAGATGATTTTTAATCTTAGAAACATCGAAATAGAATGCTTTTGTGAATCTGAGTGCTTTAGATAAGATAGAAAGAATTAGAGTAAGATTCGGTGAAGAAATCATTTATTTGAACTCCTATTTATAATAATCAAATAGATGCAGTCATTCGTGAAAATATTCAAGGAAGAGATATGAATTAAAGGTGGTGACTCTTCATTGAATTGTTGCATCTATTCGTATTTTGATGTCCAAAATAAATATTCAGATGTTTGTTTTTAAATAAAATTCAAACAGCAAAGAAACATGTCATTTCAGGGTCAAAACAAACGTCTGTTTATTATAAGTTAGACGTTTGAATATGTACTAGAATAATTTTTGTTTCCGCAAACAGACATCTGACTTGAATTAAATAAACGCTTGTTTACTGATGCAGGTCTATATCTTGTGCATGTCATATATAAAAGCTTATATATTAAAATGTGCATGTGTGTGTATCATCAAGGAAGATTTTAACAGTCATATACCAGAACTAATAGACTCTAAACAAATATAATCTTCAATTTAAGCTCATGAATCTGTTGTTTAGTTTCTTCCTGCAAAACAGAGTTATTTGATAATTATATATATATATATATATATATATATATACTTGTCATAATCAAAACTCTATATAATGAGATCCAACACTAAGGAATTATATTTTTTAACGAATGTGAAAAATTGAGATATCGTGTTATAGATAGTAAGTTATGTCCAAATCAAAACTTCAAATAGTCGCTATGAAATCGTTGATAAATTATAACGATTTATTAATTGAGATAAAAGGATTCATTATAAAATTGAATATCTATTTGACTTAAATCTTAAAAATATCAGATTATAAACCCAAATATGTTTTTTTGGAGCTATATGACATATTTTTTGGAAATATACGATAATATTAATTTACTATTATTAAATTGAACCGTTTTTTAATTTATTTGTACTTTATTGATTTAGCCGTTTTTCAAACGACCTCTGTTTTCGATGAAACCAATTTTATCGGATCTAGAATGCTAAATTATTATTAGGTTTCAAATTTCACGTCAATTGGAGTTTGTATGTAAGCATACGAAATTTAAACGCATATTGTAATTCAGTTAGTATACGACATAAGCTAAAAATAAGGCCATTTTTCAAATGATCTCCAAATTCAACAAGACTAGGATCATTAGAACCGTATTTGTGAAATGTAGCGATATTTCAAATTCCATAATTTTTGGAGTTAGTATGTGATCGTAGCAAATAAAAACGCACGTTGAAATTCAATATTTAACGTTATATTGACTTATATTTTAATTTTGAGAAAAATTAATTGAAAGAATTGAATCAACTTCCAAAACCTATTCCATTATGTCTGGATAAGGGAATTTAACTGGGGACGTTAGTTGTTGGGATTCGTTTGAAGTTTGGGCACGAAACTTCACAACGAAATAACTTTAAAATTAAATAATAATAAATACATATTATAAATCCCCTGGAAACGCTTAAACCTCAATTTCCCATTTACACAACCTTCGACTCAACCGTTTCAATGGCCGATATTGTTTGGATTTCGTCCCTTAATCACGCCCAAAACTCTTCAAATTAGGTTATGATTTCTAAGCAAAACTTGTAGAGATTTTGCAATGACCCGCGTTTTACGTATCAGAGGATTGTATAATATTTCTACTTAATTCCCCGATGGTCAAATCATTCTCATCTTTTGATACGTTGTTCATGGGGATGTGTGACATGTCCTTAATTTTTACCAATTTTATTTTTAACCATTTTGCCCTGTTGTTTTTATCTAGGGCATAACTTTTGAATGGGATTAAATCCCATGCTGGAATCAATTTCATTAGATTGAAAATCGTATTTCAAATTCCATAGAGTGGTCATATTAAAGATTCAGTTCAGCGGTCTGGGAGGAATCGCTATTTTAGTGCTACACATTTTCTGGACAGACTAACTAGTCATTATTGGGTTGATTTGGTGTGGCTCATTAGTGGGATGGTTAGAAGGCTATAATTGGAGGGGTAGAGGCAAGGAGAATTGTTTGGTTTCTTCATTTATCTATTTGGTTGGGGTTTGAGATTCTCCCTACTCCAATCAAATACCTCTCCAGTTCATTTAATTCTTAGATCGATGTTAGAAGATTGAAGATCAATATTGAAGAAAGATAGATCGCATCAAAGTGATTGATTAGGAGGTCATTCTTCGTTGTTCTTCGCTAACCGGATTAAAGATTAGTTATTTTCAATCTACTTTGTGGGTTTGGTTAGTGATAAGCGTCTCTCACACGGATTTAACAAGTATATGGGTTGTTTGATCTTATTCTCATCATTTCTAGTTGTTTTCACCTAGATCTAATCAATGTAAGTATGATTTCCGTTTGGATCACCATAGGATCTAGCCTAACAACTTATAATGGTAAATTTCATATGTTAATTCTATGATTATCCGAATTAGATCCATTTATACT
>JASFAX010001939.1:0-48109 GCA_030737875.1 Allium sativum | reverse complement strand
TGATGTCTTTTTGACCAAGCTGACAGTTATTGCGATTTTCTTCAGCTATCTGGCAAGTATTGTCCTTTTTGTTGATTATCAGAGAATTTTTGACTTTAGGGTTTCTGATAATTTGTTCCTTATTTGCAGATGTCTTCAGATCTTCTTGAGATTTGATCCTATTTGCTTCGGCTATGCAGAATTTACTTTGAAATTCTTCAAATCTGAGTCTGGAGAGAGGCTTGGTTAAGATGTCAGCTATCTGGTAAGTCGAAGGTACGTGATTGACTTCCAATCTCTCTTTTTTGAACCAATTCCCTTACAAAGTATATGTCCAGTTCTAGATGTTTGGTTCTAGAGTGTAGTACAAGATTAGCAGTAAGTGCTATAGCACTCATGTCGTCGCACCATATTATTGCTTTGTCATTAGTGTTGAATTTTATTTCACCTAGTAAAGATTGAATCCACATAATCTCTATTGTTGTGCTGGCAACACTTCTGTACTCAGCTTCTGTGCTAGATCTTGATACAGTGTTCTGTTTTTTTGCACACCATGATATTGGATTTTTTTTCCCAGGAATATACAGTAGCCACTTGTTGATTTTCTGTCATCATAATCATTTGCCCAGTCTGCATCTGCATATGCACTGATGTTTAGGCTCATACTTGGCTTTAGAACAAGACATTGATTAATTGTGCCTTTTAGATATCATAGGATTCTTTTAACAGCTTGCCAGTGATCACTTAAAGGCTTTTGCATAAACTGGCTTGCCTTATTAACACTATATGAAATGTCTGGTCTGGTTATGGTCACATATTGTGGAGCTCCAATGATGCTCCTGTATAATTTCTCATTGCATGTTGGCCCTCCTTTGTTTTTACTTAAGTGAATGTTGGTAATCATTGGGGTAGGTAGAGCTTTGGCATCTTCCATCTTAGCCCTGACCAGGATTTCTGAAATATATTTTCTCTGACGTAGTTGAAGTTTATTATCACTAGTTCTGTGAACTTCAATTCCTAGAAAATAGGATAGGTCACCCAAGTCTTTTACTGAGAATTCCTTGTTCAACTGACTTGTAATGCTCTTGATCTCTGTAATGCTATTCCCTGTTATTATGAAGTCATCCACATAGATTAAGACATAGGTGGTGGTGTCTGCAGTGAACTTTGTGAATAGTGAATTGCCAGACTTTGTAGGCATGTATCCTTGTTTAGATAGAGTTGTCTTCAGTTTATTGAACCATTCTCTAGGAGCTTGCTTTAGACCATATATTGCCTTGTTTAATTTGCATACCATTCCTGTGTTTGTCTTTTCATCAAGTCCTTGTGGCAACTCCATATATACCTCTTCCTGCAGTTCACCATTTAAGAAAGCATTATTGACATCAATTTGTTTGATGGTCCAATTCTTATGCAAGGCTATGGTTAGTATGATTCTAACAGTGGTTGGTTTCACAACAGGTGAGAATGTCTCATTGAAGTCAATTCCACACTGTTGTGAATATCCTTTTGCCACTAGCCTAGCCTTGTATTTTGATATTGTACCATCAGCATGTTTTTTATCCTGTAAGTCCATTTGCACCCAATTATATTTTTATGTTTGGGTGTCTGAACTAGATGCCAAGTTTGTTTTTTCTTTAGTACATCTAGTTCATCTTTCATGGCACACCTCCACTTATCATTTTGCATAGCTTGATAATAAGTAGTTGGTTCAGTATTATCAAATTCAGTGTGGTAAACTTTTGGTTTAAAGATACCGCTTTTTGCTCTAGTTGTCATATGATGCTGATTATAAGTTCTAGTGGCTTCCCTGTTTTCATCTGAGTGTGTGCTTTCCTCCTGACTGCCTGTGTCCTGATTTTGAGGGTCTGCATCATTTTCTTCATAAATGTTTTGATTATTCTCACTACTTGTTGCAGCATTTTGTGATGACCTTGCAGTTTGTGGACTTTGAGTGTGTGTCATATTGTCACTTGAGTGTGGCACATGTTCAGTCTCACTTATAATTTCAGGAACAGGTAGAATAACAGTCTGAGGGTTGTAAATTTTTCTTGTTGGCTTGACAGAATTACTTTTGAATGGGAAAACCTTTTCATTAAATATGACATGTCTGGAAATATATATACTTTGCCATAGTTATCTAAACACTTATAACCCTTATAATTAGGAGAATACCCCAGAAATGTACATGGTTTAGACCTGTAGTCAAGTTTATGTTTGTTGAATGGTCTTGTAGGAGGAAAGCATAGACACCCAAATATCTTTAAGTCATTGTAATTCGGTTTGAGTTTGTTCAGTACCTCAAAAGGGCATTTTAGATCAAGCACCTTTGTTGGTAATCTGTTGATTAAGTATACTGGTGTAGTAAAGGCATCAGGCCAGAATTTTAGTGGCAATGATGTCTGTGCTAGCAGTGTTAACCCAGTCTCAACAATGTGTCTATGTTTTTTTTCAATAAGACCATTCTGTTCTGAGGTGTGTGGACATGTTAGTTTGTGTTATACCCTTTTTAATAAAGTAGTGTTTTAAGGGCAGAAATTCCTTACCACCATCACTTTGGAGAATCTTGACTTTATGATTTAACTGGG
Organism: Allium sativum; assembly: GCA_030737875.1. Taxonomy (NCBI): domain Eukaryota; kingdom Viridiplantae; phylum Streptophyta; class Magnoliopsida; order Asparagales; family Amaryllidaceae; genus Allium; species Allium sativum. Next base: position 45,542 of record JASFAX010001939.1, on the reverse strand, counting down.
TTTCAACATTAGCTATAAACTGCATGACTGTATTATAAGTGTCAGACTTTGATTTTAAAAAATAAATCCAGACATATCTTGAGTGAGCATCAATAAAGGAAATATAGTAATTATATCCATAATCATTGTTTATTGGTGCTGGACCCCATAGGTCAACAACAACTAGTTCTAAAGAGTTTAGATAATTAGTTTCAGAATTTGTGAAAGGCAGTTTGTGACTTTTTCCCATCTGGCAGTATGTGCACACATAATTATTGGGAATGTCTACAGAAATATCACTGTCATTTAGAATTTTTTTCATAACTTTGAGACTTGGATGTCCAAATTTAAAATGCCACATATCAAAATCAGTACAGTCACTCTGACTATCTAACACTGTTATATTATAGACATTTTTCCTTAATTCATCAGTCTTGGTAGTTCCAGAGTCAAACTTGTACAATCCATTTTGTTGATTACCCTGCAATAGAATGGTTTTGGTTATCAGGTCCCTAACTACACAGTGGTTTGGGTAAAATTCAAAGAACACTTGATTGTCCATTGCACACTGTGACACACTAATTAGATTTGTTCTTATATGTGGTGCACACAATAAATTGTTTAAGTAGAATTGTTTAGCACCTTTAATAGTGGCATGTCCAGTGTGAGAAATGACTATAGAATTACCATTACCCATAATTAAAGATTTTTTTACCTTTGTATTCACGATTGCCAAGATTTAGGTTGTTTAGATTGTTGGTAACGTGATGAGTTGCCCCTGAATCTGGATACCATGCATCATCTTGAATATCTTCAATACTGGCAGTGTTTGAAGTTAAATCCTGAGTGCTTTTGCTTTTAGTCTGATTGTTAACCATATTTGCATTGGGATAGTTATTTTTGTTATTGTTACTTCCTTGTTGACTTGTGTTGAAGTTGTTGTCAAATCTGAAGTAGCATTTGTTGGCTGTGTGGCCAAGTTTATCACAAATCTGGCATTTTGGTCTGTTGTTGGTGTTCCATCTTCCACCTCTGCCTCTTGCACGGTTAGATTGACCTCCTCTTGGGTAAGAATTCTGATTTCTTTGAGTGTTTTGTTGGTTCTTGGCCTTGTTAGTAGTAGTGTAATTAACACTGAACTCAGAACCTTGATCTTTCTTTTGCATTAGTCTCCCTTCATGAGCAAGAAGTGTGTTATAGACACTTTGTAGTGAGGGAGTAGGTTCAATAGATGTAATGAATGCTATGACTGCCTCATATTCGTCTTCCAGACCACCAAAAATGTACAACACTTGTTCTTTTTCTTCGATTTTGTTGCCATTGCTTGCAAGTTGATCACACAAGTTTTTGACTTTCATAAGATACTCATTCATGCTAGAATTTTCTTTCTTAATATTATGAAGTTGTTTCTTGAAATGCAACACTCTAGCAGATGATTGACTTGTAAATGATCTCTCTAACGTTGTCCAGACTTCATGTGAAGTTTTTGTACCTATTAACTGTGGCATAAGAGAAGCACTAACAGATGACATTAACCATGCACTAATTAAATTGTCTTGCCTCTGGTAGGTTGTGAATTCTTGATTAGGAATAAGGCTGTTATTAGTGTCTCGTGTATATTTTGCTGGAACAGGTTTGGTTCCATATATGAATTCTTCAAGACCATAACCCTTTGCTGCCGTTTCAACTTGCAGCTTCCACAGGAGTTAGTTTGATTCATCGAGCTGAATCGAGATTAATTGGCTTTAAGGCTTTACAATGGTTTTGATAATGTCTTCAGTGATCGCTATACTTGTCTGATTTGATGTGGATGATGATGTTAGTGGAGTTGGAGGATCTCCTTCAACCATGATGCCAAGATATTGAATTACTGCTGTCCCAGAAGAAAGGTAAACTTTTCTGAATCTTCAAATTCTTGATTGAGGAGTGTGTTTTGATTTCTTTTACTGAAGCAAGAATGCAACCAGAGTGATGCTTGGCTGATTTCAATCTTGGATTGGTTTCAATCCAGATTGCTTAAAAATGATGTCAGGCTGACTGCTAGGATGGCTTCTCGAGTTGGTGATTGATTTCACTAAACTCCTTGATCGAATTTAAAGGTTTTGACAATGTTTACCACCAAGCTGTGGTTCAAGAATTGATGCAGCCACTGTATATTGGCGAGGCACTGTTCTTGAATTACAGCCTCAACTCTGAAGTGAAAAGATCAAAGATCTTGGATGAGAGGTACCCAAATGATGATAATATTATGATGGGTAATCTATCTTCTTAGATAGATTTGCAGAGATTACAATATATGGATCGAATTTGATTGCAGTTAGCAGATTGGCTCTGATACCATATTTGATTGAGCGAGAGCAAGAACTTTTTGATTGTATTAAAACTGAACTGAATTATATTGATACAATGCTGTACATACTTATATAGAAAGTATAATGGACGCTAATTTACATAAATTGAAGTATGGGCTTCGTGGGCCGAGGGCAAAGCCCATTTGAGTGAAAGAGATATACGGGTACCAATGTAGTGTAAAAACCCTTCACTTAATATATGAAAGAGATATACGGGTATCAATTACTTATCAGGTATTTAAACTTAAATTTATCAGAATTTCATCAAGTCGTCACTTATATGTCAGAGCAATCTGATACAGAGTAATTTCGTCATGATTACAAAAATTCTATTCATTTTTAGAACGATACAGAGTAATTTATAAGATTCATTCTGTAAAGTAATGGGTTCATGGATAGTTGATTTTTAAAATGAACTTGCCTATTAATTGTTTAATCCTCTTAGATTAACTGGGTCACAAAAAATAAAATAAAATAGAGCTTCAAATGTCGGCTCAGCAGTTCTGCTTCTGATATACGTTTTGAATAGTAAGTTTTGTTTTATGGTTGTTTAGTATGGTTGCTTAGTTAATTAATACGTCGCTCTTTTATCCTTTGTATGGCTTATAATACAGTAATTTTATATATTCATGATTGAATTGTAGGTTTGTTCTTGCTCTTTGTTCCCATCAGTATACGCCAAAGAGCCAGGGAACCGAGGTGCTACTGAAATCTGCAAAATTTGTGTGTACTCATTTCAAGGCTGAATATAAATTACTTTAAAATAAGACTTGATCTTGAGTATTAATCTGAACTTCGAAACTGGAATAAAATTTTAATCCAACAACGTTGGTGCCACAAGTTATTATAATAGATGAAATTTATTATTTTGTAATTAGTGCTCCATTTTGTTATTGTGCATTGGTCTGTAAATCAACGTTGATTTGTGACTTTTGTTCTCTTTTTGACTTTTCAATGTATTTTGTATCAGACTTTAGTGTATTGCGTTCGTTTTTGGTTCTATAAATTTCTTGAGTGTATTTTCAATGTATTTTGCAGCGGTAATAATTCATTGTTCTGTAAAATCATATTCAGTTCATTTTTCCTACAACTATCATTATCAATCCTCTGCAACTGAAAATTCTGGTTAGTTATTTAATTACATATTTAGTGTTGGCATAAGCAGTTTTTCTTTTTGATTTGTTTTCCGTCAACGTTGTCTTGTAAGTATCTTCATTCTCCAGTTTTATCAATTCCCACTGGTCCTTTCTTTTTATTTCTTCCATGTTCCCTTGAATTATTATATCTGAAATACTTCTATGGCTTAGTTAGTATAGTAGTTGTAGTAAATATTTGTTTCAATATGCCTTTAATTTGACATAACTATCTACTATTCTCTTCCGTGATTGTTCCTGAGACAAATCTACCTATAATCAGTTCAGTATATGAATTTGTAATTAATTTTGATTATCTACAGAGTTTGTACATACTGAGAAGTAATTCTATACAACAATCAGTTAGAACTACGTCCTTTTAGGGTTAATGCTACTCAGATTGAGTATATGAACAAAAACAAAAAGGCCAAATCTATTCTCACCCCACATTTTGCCTTTCACACCCCGTTGTTTAAACAAAAAACATCTCATCCCACTTTTTGCTTTTCACACCCCAAAAGTTACCAGAACTACCCTTCAATATTTATTTTCACAAATAAATACTGTACGTTAGCAATGAAAAGAAATAAAAAAATAAATCTAGAAATAACAAACAACAAAGCAATAATCTATATTTATTTAATTTTTTTTCATTTTGCAATCGGAAAAGGTTACATTTCAGTTTAATTTAAAAATATTTGATATATTACACTGGAAATCATAAAATCAAATAAAGTTAAGAAAAAAAGACATAAAAGTTGAAGAATAATAAATTTAAAATAAAACACCGCTTTTTTTAGAAAAAATGTTATATCCTTTATCGGAATCATTCGTCTTTTTAAAATATATTATTATCATTGTATTTATTTTATAATTAAAGTAACATAATGAAAAATGAAACAAGATAAGTTGATTGATTTACAAGGGTATATTTGTCACTTTATTTATTTAGTTTTCAACGGGGTGGGAAAGACAAATATAGGGGTGTTAATAGAGTTTGCCAAACAAAAAACAAAAGATTGTTGTTATATCACAATCAGCTATCGATTATTCAGCCGACTCAAAATTCTTATTGTAAAAAATATCTAAAAGACGGACGGAGTTTAACATTTAGTTTTACTGTCGGTATCTTTATTTCAACACTTTTAGTTTTTTAAATAACAATGGTAATTTAGTTTAATAATTTAGGATTTATTTATTATATCTTACTATTTCAAATCAATATACTAATAGTATATTCTTAGCCTTAAGTTGGTTTACATATAAAATTCCTTTTAAATGAATTTTCACTTTTTTTTAGTTACTTCTATTTTCTCTGAAAGTGTCCTATATTTTTTTTTAATAAATCTGATTTAAAATATGTTTTAACAAGTAATTTTATATTTCATATTGAACATTTTTACGGTCGGTTTTTCCACCGTTATATGGAATACTAGTATGTACAATTGCATGAAAAGGCCCATTCAAAAAATGCGAAGTTGAAGGAAATAAATGCTTTTCTAGTTAAAACTTACCGTAAATATCTTATTTAAAAACTTAATTATATTGAAACACTTCTTAAATCCGCGTGATACTTGCTTCTTATTCGACTAACCGAGCCTTATAAATACACATCATTATGCCCTTTTCTCAGATCAAAACAAATTTCCAGGGTTTAAGAGAATATAACGAGCTCGAGTTTCCAATGGCTGAGACAAAAAAGTTTGTAACTTTAGTTAGCTACGATGATGAATCTTTTGAAATTGAAGAATCAGCTGCCAATTTGTCGAGAACGATCTCTAACCTAATCGAGGAAGGCGTCGATGTTCACAAGGGAATCCCTATTCCTATTGTGCATAGCTCTGCATTGGCGAGAGTTGTCGAATACTGCAATAAACATGCCGAAGAGACAAACAAGAAAGACAACGAAGCTACGGAAGGACGTTCTTTCGCTGATTGGGAGAAGGAATTCCTGGGTACTGATTTTAACGACTTGTTTGCAATTCTTAAGGTAAGTTTTGTTTTTGAATTCCTTCTATTGATGTTATCAATTTTTTGTCTTGGGAATTTTGTATTTGTGTTTGCTGATAAACGCTTATCGAGTTCTATTATACTCGCTTTGATTTCTTTTTTTTTTTTCTTTTTTTTTAAATTAGAAAAACATGTTTTTTATAAATAAATTGTCGTTACCAAGTTCATTAATTGATGTTATAATCTGTCTTAATAATAAAAATAATTTTCTGTTAGGCTGCAAGTTATCTGGACATAAGGAGTTTAATGGATTGTACTGCCCAAACTGTTGCGGACTTGATCATGGACGAATCTGTTGAAGAAGTTCGTGAAATCTTCGATGTCGAGAATGATTACACTGCTGAAGAAGAAGCACAACTTCGCAGAGAAAACGCGTGGGCTTTTGAGTGAAGTAGCAAATTTAACTTTGGTATTTTGGGGGCTGAAATTTTCAAATTAGCTTTGTAAAGTTTGCTGTTGATTATATTTTAGCCTAACTAATTACATTGTTAGCTGTTTCTCATTTCTTCTTGGTTTGATGATGTTTCTTTTTGGCGTTGGTTGCTTACCATTAGTTGAAAAACTGCATTGGGCCCTTTTTTAATAAGCATTATGTGAAAGTGAAACTATCCTTGAAAAACTCCATCCATTCTCTAGTTAGTAACATATGGTATTCTTTTGTATAACCATAATTAGTCTACTAGTGTAGAACATAACATACAATGCTATTTGACAACTAAAGATTCTTTAATTTTTCCCTTTGGTATTAAGTTATCTGATGATATTAGTCGTAACGAGTATGTTTTGAATCTATTGGGTATCGCTGCATCGTCACAATTTCTTAGTCCAAATTCCAGTATTGTAAAATACCTGCCGGCGCACAAATGTAGAGGTACAAGTTAAAGTAGTCCCTTAGCTGACATTAATATGCTGCTTGTTAAGGGCACATCCTGAGCGACCGAGATCAAATAACTGGCTGTAGCATGCTGTGAGTTTTTTTCAAAACCTTCTACTAATATTCTATATGTTCACTCCCCTTGTTGTTGTTGATCTTGTAAACCTGGCCATTTGTTTCAAGGACCGGTTGTGAACGATGTTAGCTTCAGTAAAAGAACTGCTTATTAAGGTTAGCATTCGGCGATGGTTTGTAGCAATTACTCGGTATATATTGTCAGCAATTTTATGAATTCATTCAGCTTTGGACATTGCAAATTTTATGAGCCTAAAAAACTTAGGATTCATTTGCTTTAAGGATTCTTCAGATTTGGCCGAAGTTAATGAAAAGCTGCTAGTTTTGAAATCGGTGGTTGGAATTAAGTGAAGTTGAATATGTATTTGTTCTGTTGTAGTTGTTGTCTTTTAGAGTTTATTTCCTTACAATCACCTAATCATGATCAGCTCGCCGTTAGAACAGGATGTAACGGTGAGTCCTTAAGTCAGAGCAAATCACCTCATTCATATTTCTCTGTAAGGACGTGCTCAGCTGATCAAGCCATTGGTAATTCTGTAAAATTGATCCTTGTTTACGTAAAATTTATCGTCTTTTACCTTTTGTGATAATTTTCATTTTTTTTTTTTTTTAAATTGATGCTTTACATAGAAGTTTAGATAAAATAAAAGTAGGAGATAGTAAATATGTAGGCTGTGTTGTAACGGTGTTCACCCTTTATATTCTTTGCTTCGTTTTGTATCGAGCTGGGCTTGCTAAGTCCATCAACAAACTATTATAAATGTTGCCTCTTATGATCATTTGATTTTGATTAAAATACACAGAAATTACTTTTCCTCTTCACTTTCTTTTTACATATCTCTGTTAGAAAATTATCTCTTCATATCTGAGAAAAAAAAATCTATATTTCTTATATAAGTTTAATATTCTTTATCGTATAAGTTTAATATTCTTTCTCCTCCCTCATTGGAGAAAGAGAATAATTGTTACCGCTTTTTAAAGAAACTTCATGAACAATCAACATCAATATCACATTGGTACTTTACGTATCGGTTTTTAAAGGAATTTTTTGAAATATTTTTCACTAGGAGTTGAAACAAGGATATTCAGTGCTTAGAGATTTTAGTCGTGCGTCTGACCAGTGTATGCCTAACATCTGTGAGAACGACAATAAACTTGTCAAACTTCGAGTTATCAAATATTTTCAAATAAATAATTTGAGATTAAAATATATCTAATTTAGTAGGTTAATAAAGAGAATTTCGGAGTAATAATATAAATATTTTCTGTATTAAAATAATAAAAGATTCCATATTTTGAAAAATTTCCAAGTCGATAATTCGTGACTTGAAAAGGAGAAGTTATCTAAACTCTTCAATGATTGCTTGGGAAAGATAAAATTAATTGTGAATGTAAGGAGATTTGGTTGAACGTGGATAAGTACGACAGTAGACAAGTTGACATATGGGGTTTATAAAGAAATTCGAAAAAATTTGATATGCATAAATCCAACTTATGCAAAAATTAAAATTTAAAAAGAGATTGGTTGGGAAAAGAAATTATATGATTTTGAATATCTTAAATGATTAAACAGAATAAAAAATGGGAAATATCTCAGCATAACTTGAGATAGAAAATGGGTCTAAGAAAATTGATTGGAATTTAAAGAGAATGAAATAGATAAAATCGTGTTTAATCAAAATTGATCCCAACTATAAGAAAGGGAAATTGATTTTCCAAGTTAATTGAATATGATGGATAAACGAAAGGGATCGATGACTTAAATATTGATATTTAAGTTAGATATGGGAGAATTTCACACGAATATGAAAAATTTAGAAATATACATTGATATAACTCTAACGATCTCTCCCTTTCGGGGACGAAAAGTTTTTAAGGGGAGGAGATTGTAACGTCCCAAAATTTCAACAACTAGAATGTGAAATTAATTGAAAATTAAATTATTAATTATCATTTTTTCATTGATACCGGAGTTAGAAATTTAAAATCAAAAATATATTGTTTGTGGTTGGTTGACAATCAAATATTTATCGTTAAATATTTTAATTAAATTTGGTTGGATATTTGAATTGGATTGAAATTCGATTGAATTATATAAATGGTTAAAATTAAAATAAATGTTGTTATCGTTAAATAAATTAGTGTTTTTTTTTTGTAAAAAATATATGCAGTTTTGGCTTGAATATATGTGTATTTGTATATATAGGAATTGAATATGTAACATTTCAAAATTTTGAATTGAACGAAGTTGTGAATAAGCAGCGAACGAATAAATAATTCGTAATTAAAATAACGTCGTATGAAATCAGAGTCACATCACAATCAAATAAATTTTTTCGGATTCGGTATGTGAAGACGTAGTGATACATTACATTCAAAGATCGTCTTTGCGGTACAAAGTAAAACGTTACGTTGTAACTCACGGTAGGATATAATATTTAATTTAGAAACGATTTCCACCTACCTCAGAAAAACACTTAGTCGGCCTTTCTCTTGGAAATTCACGCTACCCTATACCTACCGATTTACGTTGTTCTTATCTACTACAATTTTTACTTCTATAAATCCATGGCAAAAGCCCAAATCTCACATCAGAAATCCACTCTTCCCAAATCAGTAATGACCGCAATCATTGTTACTTTCCCCAAAATTTGAAGCTTCCCAAATTGAAAGAAAATGGCCACTGAATTCGAGGTTGAGTTTTCCACAATCTAAATGAAGAACCCTAAGCCGCCCCCTTTATCGGATCGAAGATCGAGCCTCCACCACTTCGATTCATCGCGCTGTCAAAGTTGAGCTTCAAACTCACGATTATTCTGTTTTCAAGTAATTTGATTTCAGTAAATGAAAATACAGTTGATTTGTTTATGATGGTTGATTCATGATTGCTGCGTGTTTTTCATTGATTGTTTTATGGTTGTTGGTTAGTTCATACCTTGCCCTGAACTTGATATAATTTATTGGTTCCATTATTATTGATTTAACCTTGGTATCGTTTGGTTTGTGGTTTTTCCTTGATTTAATTTGATAGTGAACAATTCATCTTCCTAAAAGGAACTTGACAGAACTCTGAAGTGCTCATTATTGACCCATTCGAACATGAGCAATGTTTTGCTTCGTTTAGAAACATTTGGCTACTCCAAACCCTTATCTGTACGTATACACACACACACACACACACACACACACACACATATATATATATATATATATATATATATATATATATATATTCATATGTGTTTGTATTTATATGCATACATGGACATGAAGGACCCTCTTTGATCTCAAACTCAAACCCCTAGATTGACATAATTTTTGTACGGTTAAACCTGAATCGTTGACCGTATTTTAGATTGTTTGAAACCGGAGCACATACACATTGGCTTGACAAAATATTATTTAACCAAGTTCCTGTTGTATTCATGCTAATATAAGTTGTTGTGAGCAATTTTCCATTTTAATGCCTAGCTTGCCATTTTTCGTGTGTTGATTGGTTTTGGAATATTCAGAAAGTAGAGAATAAGGATAAAGAGTTGGTTTCCATTGGTAATTACAAGGCATAATCAAATCAGGTGCCAATGGTGAAGTAGTTTGCAGTATAAAAACACTATTGGTTTATGGTAAAATTATGTAGGAACTTAACACTAGAATGCAATGACAGCAACATCATCTTATCAAGATACCCTATCAAAATGATGTCCAAAAAGCCTGTGTGGTGGAATTATATTAATATACAGGAATGTATTACATATATGTGGCTGTTAATGCAACACATGTTTTGTTTTAGTTGAATTATATAGGACAGTTTATACTCATACCCAGTATTTAGTATATGTAAGTTATTGGTTACATATGATGCATTCGTTAAAGTCAATAACAGGTGAATGCGGAACTAAACCACAAACTTAGTGCTGATCAGATCAAATATCCAAAGAAAATTGAGAAATCAAAATGACATACCTGTGCATGAAAGATTATACAGTAATCTTTTTCTTTAGCCAATACCAACCAAAAGATATAAGACTGCATCTAAATTTGGATCTATATTTACCATGTAAATCGTTATAAGTTATGCTAATTGCAGTAGCACATGTTCATGTGTTAGCCATCTTTAAGTTATGCTATATATATATATATATATATATATAGAGAGAGAGAGAGAGAGAGAGAGAGAGAAACACACACACACATGCATACATATTCATTAATGGTGTGTATATATATGTACATATTCATGTTCCTTGCCTTATCACTTGATCACGTGTAATACAATGAAGTTTATGATTTGCAACATACTTGAATCATTGACCCGCGCTGTAGCAATCCATGTTGCCTTGACCATCTTTGCCTTGTTATTATGCTATGAACACTCACTGTACCTTACGATATTGAGATTGATATTACCAATTTAACGGTACCTATTGGTATTCTTCTCGTCTCAATAGTACAATGAAACCTGGAAAGGACTTCAGATGTACTCACTTTAATAGTGCATTGAAAGATGGGAATACTTTTCTTAAATTGATCATGCATGCATGTCTTTACTGTTAAAGGTGTCTCATTTACTTCATTTTGAAAAATATGTACATATACTCCTGTATTGGCCTGTTGCTAAGTAGATAGAAACATGTGAATTATAATTTGAGTGCATGCGCAGAATTCAACACCCATACGGATCCGTATGATAAGCAGTTGTATACCATTCGTATATTGATTTGTGTTTGGCTTTGTCATTGCAAACATGAGGCATACATGTTCCATGCGAAACATATTATGGTCACACGTATTTATTTCATTGTCTGGATAGCTTAGGTTGTATTGAGTGGTATCCTTATTTCTTGTACACACACCTTTGTCACAACCTTAAGCTGGATATGTTCAAATTTTGGATAACATTGCTGAATTTGGCAGTATAGATCTATGGACAGTATAATTGGAACTTTGGCATAACTAAATGAAATTGACACATACTTATAGTGGCCTATTCCTGGAACATGCTTCAGAAAAGTCCTTGGATGTTCACTTACCTGAGGCATGTAACTAAACTGCCATATGATATTGCACTTTTGTGCTCGTCGAGATGCCGCCTTGTTGCTGCTTTGCATTTTGCATCGCTCTATGTGTTTCATGGTACTAGTTAAATGTTGGTGACGGGATGCTGGGGTAGTGCACACGGTACATGTACACGTTTGTACGTGCAGGCTCCCGTGACCGTTCGGCCCTGAAATAAAAAACTAATATGCACATATATTATATTTAAAAATTTATAGGATTAACTATTTTATTTTAGTTTCTATTGAAATCAATTTACTTGAACTATGATTTAATCCTGACTCGAGTGTTTTATGTTTCTGCATAGAACTCTCGGGTCAGACCCTGAGCATTTCAGATTTCGGGATTTCAGCTTAGGATTCGAAGACTGACAAAAGCTGGGGATTCCAAAGACGGTGCACTCTAAAGATTTTAAACCAGTAAATATTTTCTTGTATTTAAATTGTATTTTTAGTTCTGCTGTATAGAAAATATTGTATCCATTTTTTTTTTTTGATTAATATATAAAAGTTTATTTGCTGTTAAATATTGTGTTCTCTATTTATTTTATGTTTTCTGTGATGATTCTGTTGTCAAACTCTATAAGCTAAATAACGGTCCGTCGAGTTGCACGTTTTAAATTGGTTTAATTACCAATTTGAAGCGGTCAAAAAGGCGGATTTTATTGTTTAATAATAAAAAAACTTCAATAGATATTTGATGATCATCAAAAGGAACAAGTAATATAACGTTATGTTCATTTTCTCTTAACGGTTATTGGTCAAGGCAGCAATAATAATAAGTGAGGGCATGAACAAGGCTTTTTCAGCTTGATGCACCAGGGTGGTTAATCTTTTTACAAAAAAAGTTGCCTTAATGTTTAATGCTAACATATTTTAGTAGATGTATTACTAACATACTTCAGTAGATGTTCGATGATGCTAAATGGATCAAGTGATATAATGTCATGTTCCCCTAAATGGTTATTGGTGAATGCAACAACAATAAAAGGTGAAGACAACAACAATGAAAGTGAAGGCATAGCCGAGGCACGTTTCAGATTAATGCGTCAGAGTTGTTAATCTTTGTATAGATGAAGTCGTCTTAATGTGCTAAGAATTGTAGCAGCCTTCGATCTTCTCCTAGTAATCAAAATTGAGACATGTAACCATTGCAACTCACATTGAACATTTTTTGGGTTTATTGGAATTTATCTTATTTGTGATAGACGGTTGTTTGAAGGATTTTTGGGAGATGCTAGTGTTTATTTCGTGATCGAAGGAGGAAAAACAGAGTTGGTAAAGAGATTGAAAAAAAGCTATGTGATAATTAGATTTGACGTTTTGTCTTGAAGAATAAAAAATTCAATGGGTTGTCCTTGTGATTAAAGAAGCCTCTAACCTTGTCTTTGACAATATTTTCTTCTTTTATATACATACATACATACACACACACACACACACACACACACATATATATATATATATATATATATATATATATATATATATATATATATATATATATATATATATAACGAACCAAGATTTTTAACATTTAAAATATGAAATTTATTTGGATTTAGTAATTAAGAGTTTGATATTTGTTTATTTTTGAAATTTAATCTATTTTATTTTGGTATAAATAAATTACGTATGTATAAATTAAAAAAATTCTTTCAATCTAAATATTTTGTTAAACTAAAATTGGTGATATTTTAAACTAATTGATATATATATATATATATATATATAGTGTTTGAGAAATATTTAAATCAATTTGTACATTTTAAAATTTTATTTGATTTCGATGGCTCTATTTAATTTAAGCATTAATGATCATATTTTGAATTAATGTTGAAATGTTATACTAGAAATTGAAATCTTGTTTATGTAACTTGATTTTCGAATGAAAACCTTTTGATTATAAGTTAATTTTATATGTAAATTTGGATGGTTCCGTCAAATTTTAACGCTATTAACATTTTTAAAACTAATTGGAAATATATTGGTTGAATATTTGGAGTTCATTTGGAATATAAATTTGAATTTAATTTGAGAACTTTTTTTTTAAATTTGATTTTTAATTTTAAGTTAGCTTGTAATTGAAAATATTGGTTTTTTTTTTCTAGTTTTGTCACATTGCATATAATCAAACCGACCGTTAGGACGGTTTGCTTACTGTCACTGGGTCAAAATTCAATTTTTCCGAAGCCCGAAAAACATGGAACATGTCTATGACATGTTTCCTTAAATCTCTTTATTCTAATTCATTTAGTTATCTCCACGTTTTTTCTCCTTAGATTTCTCTAATTTTAAATATTCTCTATGCATTATCTTTTGATGTTCAACTAAGATAAATCTATCTAATCTAATTCACTTAATTATCTCACGTTTGTCACTTTAGATTTCTCTAATTTTAAAGATTCTTTATGCATTATCTTTATATGTTCAACTAAAACTGATCAAAAAAATAGTTTTTTTTAAGTGTGCAATCTAACGGTCGGTTCACCACCGTTATGCGGTTATACTAGTTTCAAAATAATTGTTTATTTAAGTTTTGCCATTTGTAAAATTTCTGAACATCTGTCCGATTGGTCCTGAGAAGAACATAGCGTGTCCCTGTTGTTTCCACGCGTCCCCTTCAATCGGTGTCCTCCTCTTTTGTTCCACAATTCTTTTTATTTATGTTGTTATCAACCGTTGTTTTCCATACCACTTTTCCCCTAATCGTATTTTCATCCCCAAATCAAATAAATTCGATCCTCTCGTGAAACCCGATAATGGCAGCACCTCCACCAACCCATCTCAGTCGTCGTTCCACCGCACCTTCGACGAACCCCTGAGCCGCCGCACAGCCCAAAAATCGTTCAACAAATCCGAAGCCACCATCGAACAACCGAAGGAGCTGGCTCGCAACCAAAAGTTGCTGACTTTGAAGCTTACCTCCGTCTCTCTCTCTCTATCGCAAGTTCCCTGATGCCGCCAGAAGTCTCCGCTTCTCCCCTCCTCTAACCAAATCACTCCACCCGCCTCAACTCCAGCAACCGCAAGAAGTGCTTCCCCTCCTCTGTTCATTTCACACTGTTCCCACTGGCCCTAAACCCTATAGCTGCAGCCTTCACTTCTCGGAATTAGTCCCGCTGTTAGCACCATGAAGCACCAACTCGCGAAGCTCTTTATCCGTCGTCACCGACAAACAAATCGTAAGTTTACTTACGATTGAAATTATTTTAAGTTGCTACTTCGGTTTACACTAAAAATAATTGGTGTAGATTGTTTTATCTACACCGTGATGCATGTTGGCTACGTGAGTATGGGTCACACGGTGTAACAACCTGTATTTTTAATAACCTGTTAAGATATAAATTGAGGCAGAATTTAATTTAAAAATCTGAATCAAGGGGAAACGGGCTGTGCCATTGCGTTCGTCTCGGAAAAATACGCGAAATAGAGTCCGAGTTTTCGGAAATCGGGGTCCGTATGACCCAGTTAAGGCCCATTGAAGTTTTCAGAAATTTCCATATTAAAAACAGATTTAAAATTTTAAGTTAAAAACAAGAGTTAGGGCACAACTGGCGTCAGCGGGAAAACTCCCGCCAAGACCCCCAAGTCGACAGGCATGTCGACAGGGGTCTAAGGGTGTCGACTGCCCTGTCGACAACCCTGTCGACACGGGGTGGCCGGGCAGTTTTGCCTGGCGCACCATTTCTGATCTGGGCTTGGTTGTGTGGCTTGGTTCTGGAGAATTCCGAAATCTGATGGACCTAATTCAACTAAGGGTTAATCCTAAGGCTAATATCACTCTAATCTTCTATAAATATGACCCTAATCCTACCCTAAAACCCCATTATTCATTCTAGCAACCAAACTATGTCAAATTGATTTCTCAAATGGCCTCCACTTAAAAACCCTAGCCTTCACCCTCTTCATAAATCATTCCTATGAAGATTATGATGTTCATACAAGCATTTCTAAGTTGTATGAATGATCATTAGCTTGCATACATCATCAAGTTGCAAGTTTTATTTGCTAAGCTAGAGTTTTTGGGATTTTCGTTAAGGGTGTTTCTTATTGGAGCTTTGTTTTGGGTTTTTATGCTTGCATAAAGGGCTTCTCAATCTTTACTTGTAGATTTGTGTCTTCATAATATTTGTAAGCCCTCTTACCTTCATTTTAGAAACTCTAAAGTTAATATGTGATGAAAGTTGGGATTTATGCATGTTTAATAAGTTATGCATGCTTATGCGAGTTCACTATGCCATGTTATGCATGTTTAATAAGTTATGCATGCTTATGCGAGTTCACTATGCCATGTTATACATGTTTAATAAGTTATGCATGCTTATGCGAGTTCACTATGCTATGTTACACATGTTTAATAAGTTATGCATGCTTATGCGAGTTCACTATGCCATGTTACACATGTTTGATAAGTTATGCATGTTTATGCAAGTTCACTATGCCATGATTTGCAAGTTTAACAAGTTATGCATGTTTATGCAAGTTCACTATGCCATGATTTGCAAGTTTAACAAGTTATGCATGTTTATGCAAGTTCACTATGCTAAGTTATGCAAGTCCAACATGTTATGCATGTTTATTATGATATGTAAGATTCATCATGTATGTTGTGCCAAGTTCCCTCTTTCTATCCTTTATGCGTTATGACGAATATGTAAGCGATAGAATAACGTTGGGGGGTTTGGGTAAAACTTAAAATACATGAAAATATAAGATTGGGAATTTACCTATTAAGTTAGGTCTACCCCTTGGGAATTTACCTATTAAGTTAGGTCTACCCAAGTATTTGTTAAACTTGTAATTATGTTTTGAAAATAAAGTGGACATGACACTTAGAAAACATAAGTGTGGCCAACTCGAGGTTGGGTTGAGTTTGTAGCGTAATTCTACCCGGAACCTACCGGCTTAACCAGTGGCTACAAACAATAGGATCCAATGTGAGAAGTTGGTCATGTGGTGCCAAGACCCGAGGTTAGACCAAGTTGTGGTGTAAATCTACCCGGAACCCACCGGCTTAACTAGGTAACCGCAACAAAGTCTAATGTGAGAGGTTAAGGCACAATTAAATTAATTAATGCCTCATGATTAGGGTTAAGTCATGGCCCACTAATACTTAACCAATTTTGGGGATACGAGGGATTAAATGGGGTTAAGTGGTGAACTGTTGGTTACACTTAACTAATTTAATCCATGATTAGTGAGGGGTTAAACCACACTTAACCCTCTTAGAAAACCCTAGCAACGTGGTCTGTTCCAGCAGTAATCCCAGTTTGGTATCAATCACAACCCTAGAGGCTAGGCTAGGGCGGGGCACGATTACTGGACTGATGTAAGCGACCAAAGCGACGGCTGAGTGGTACAGCGGTGCGGGTCCAGGCGGGCTACGGACGTGCACGTAGTCCGGTGTTGGACAAACTCGAGGCACGGGTACCAGTAGGTTTAGACTGTGCATTATTGCTTAGGTGTCTGGGGTTGACACCCGAGGGCTTGATACACCCGAAGGTGGACCCAGCACAGTCTGACTACAACCATATGTGGGCCGTATGGACACCAACACTTGACGTGTTAGGTTTATAGGGAGCCGATCGACTAGACCGTTGGGCTGGACCTTGTATTAAGGTCACCTCATGTTATTGGGCCAAAGTTTGGGCTGAGGGATCAATACCTGTTATGTTAGTTTGCTAGTACACTGTGGTGCAAAGCTTAATCTTCTTTATGTGATGACACCTTTATCTATTGCCAGTATGTTCATCTCAGTTTCCATCATGATGCTAACTTTATTAGTTTATAGACTGATCGTAGTAGGGCTTACCAGTCTTTTTGACTGACCTGTTTTCTTTCGCTTCTTTTCTTCCGTTCCCCCCCCCCCCAGGTTCTCAGGGAGGGAATAGTGGTGCTTAGCTTGGATCGCTTGCTTGTTTGCTGGATAGCTCATGTATGTCTGGACATTGAGCTCGCTATGGTTTATCATCTTTATTTTGGGGATAGCACTATGTATTTCAGTATTTCTGTTTATGATGTACTAGACATGTTTATTTTGGCAGTTGACTTTATGATGTACTAGACTTGTTTTGAGATGGTTTGAGATATTCCGCTGTTTTATTCTCACTTACTTTGTTTTACATATATATTTATGTTCTTGTTCTGCCTTGATATATCATTATGCATGCTTACCCAGTTCTAACGCCCCCCAGAAGCTAGTGCCCCCGAAAGAGTGACCCTAGCGGAGGTGGGGTGTTACAAATTTGGTATCAGAGCATATGGTTTACAAGAAAGAACAAAAAGTTTTTAAAAAGACTTTTGAAAAAATATTTTCAAAACAAGTATAAAATATTTTCCAAAGAAAAGTCTAGTATTTTAAAAGGCTATTCCCCAAAAAGCCATTAGCGTTATCCTTCGTTCCCTTGACCTAATCTTATCTTTCGTTTCAGTATGGCTGAGAATCTTGCCATCCCGGATGGAGTAAACGTACCACTCTGGTATAGGAGACTTCTAGAAGCTCGGGCGGCAGCTGGCCCCGCAAACCCTACTCCCACTCCTCCTCCTGTAGTTGAGAATCCTCCCCCTAATGTCCCTCCTCCGGTGGTTCCTGTTCCTCCTCCTCCAGTTGCTGAGGCTCCTCTTCCTCCTCCTCCCCCTCAGCATCCTCAGGTTGAGTTCACGAAGGTTTGTAAAGACTTCAAGGCGATGGGAGACAAGAATTTCCTAGGCACGGAATCTTTTGTTGAAGCTAGGAATTGGCTGAAAGACACTGAGGACTTGTTTGCTATCTTTAGGATTGATGACGAGAGTAAGATCTTATTGACAGTGTGGCTTTTGAAGGAGGAAGCAGCCTATTGGTGGGAGGTCACCAATGGGACGAGGCCCGTCGAGACTTGGGCCGATTTGAGGGCTAGATTTGTGGCCAAGTTTCTATCTTCTGCTGAGGTGAATTTACAGATGGAGAAGTTCATTGCATTAAAGCAAGGTGATATGTCTGTCAAGGAGTATGTGAACAAGTTTAATCAGCTGGCCCGTTTTGGTTTGGATATGGTGAACACTCCTGAGAAGAAGGCTCTTCGATTTGCTAGAGGGTTGAATGAGCCGCTGCAGGGTTTGGCGATGTCACATATTCCGCATGGGGCTACTTTTGAGAGTTTGGTCGATATGGCTCTACTTCAGGGAGATGGAAAGAAAGAGGTCAAGTCGAGTGATACTCAAGCAAAGAAGACTGATTCTCAGGGTAAAGGCAATCAAGGTGGTCAAAGCAGTCAGGGGAATCAGAGCAAGAACAAGAAGGGGAACAACAACAAAGGCAAGGGAAAGTGCAATTACTGTGGTGTGCCTGGACACTTTGCTAAGGATTGTAGGAATAAGAAAAGGAAGCTTAGTGGTGGATGTTTTTCCTGTGGTGAGACTGGACACTTCAGCAAGGAATGCCCGAAGAAGAAAGGGCAGGGTCAGACTCAGCGTGCTGGACCTTCAGGAGGGCAAGTTCATGCTCTCAATACCACTCCAATTCCCGATCGAGGTAGTGTTTCTGTTGAGAACCTTGTTTATGTTTCCGATCTTCCAGTTCGTACCTTGTTTGATTCTGGTGCATCACATAGCTTTATTTCATCTGATCTTGTTGATAGTTTGCACCTTAGTACTAGCTTAGTGGATGATCCCGTTTGTGTTTCGAATCCCATTGGGGGTTCTGCTCATCTATCTATGATATGTGAGGATCTGAGGATCTCTATACTCAGTGTAGAGTTCTTGTGTAGTGCGTATGTTCTTGGTTTCAGGGGATACGGATTGATTTTGGGCATGGATTGGCTGTCTAGACATGGAGCCATTCTTGATTGTGAGCATAGGGTTGTGAGGCTTGTGACTCGCCTTGGCAACACCTTAGAGATTTCATGCAATCCGAAGGATCCCATCATGTTGTGCTATCTTGAATCTCTCGACTCGTCAGAGGAAACCCTTCAGTCTGTAAGGGTGGTCCGGGATTATCCAGATGTTTTTGAAGAAGTTAAGGGGTTGCCCCCTAAACGAGAGATTGATTTTCGCATTTATCTGGTGGATAATGCTAAGCCTGTTTCTTTGCCCGTTCGGCACATGGCTCCGCGTGAGAGACGGGAGCTCAGCAAGCAAGTAAAGGAGTTGCTTGAGAAGAACTTCATCAGACGAAGTATATCCGAATGGGGAGCGCCTGTGGTGTTTGCTACTAAGGCAGATGGTTCTCTTCGACTTTATGTGGACTATAGAGAGTTGAATAAGCTGACTAAGAAGAACAGACACCCATTACCGAGGATTGATGATCTTTTTGACCAGCTTGTTGGTGCTTCTGTTTTCTCTCAGCTTGATCTTGCTACTGGATTTCATCAGCTCAGAGTGGCTGAAGATAGTATAGACAAGACTGCATTCAGAACTCCAGATGGATTCTTTGAATGGCTTGTTATGCCGTTCGGTTTGACGAATGCACCCGCGTATTTCGTGGACTTGATGAGTAGGGTGTTTCGAGAGTTCTTGAACAAGTTTGTCGTGGTCTTTGTGGATGATATTCTGATCTTCTCTAAGGATGAAGAAGAGCACGCGAGGCATCTTGTAGAGGTGATGGATACGCTTAGAGCGCATCAGTTAAAGGCCAAGTTCTCCAAGTGTCACTTTTGGAGAAGGGAAGTTCGGTTCCTTGGGCATATAGTATCTAAGCAAGGCTTGGCGGTGGATCCCGCTAAAGTAGTTGCTGTGCAGGATTGGAAGACTCCAAGGAATGCAACCGAAGTGAGAAGTTTTCTAGGTCTTGCAGGTTTTTACCGGAAGTTCATCAAGGACTTCGCGAAGACATCCGCTCCTCTTACTAAGTTGACGAAGAAGAACTTAGTTTTTGCTTGGGATATGGACTGTGAGCTTGCTTTTCAGAGACTCAACAGAGCCCTTACCTCAGCACCAGTTCTAGCTTTACCCGATGGTGGTAAGATGTTTACCGTGTACACTGATGCTTGTGGCACGGGATTAGGCGCCGTTCTGATGCAAGTAGGCAGAGTTATATGTTTTGGTGGTAGGCAACTTAAGGTACATGAGAAGAATTATCCCACTCATGATCTAGAGCTGGCAGCGATAGTATATGCACTCAAGGCTTGGCGTCATTATCTTCTGGGAGAGAGATTTGAGCTGTATACTGATCATAAGTCTTTGAAGTATCTCTTTTCGCAGAAGGATCTGAACTTGAGGCAGCAAAGGTGGATGGAATTCTTGGCATCCTACGATTTTGATATAGCCTATACCCCTAGCAAGGGGAATGTTGTAGCGGATGCGTTGAGTAGAAAAAGGTTGACACTAAGTCCTCTATTTGTTGAGATGAAGCATTTAGAGTTCTTGGCAACCTTTGATTTCTCTTTGGCAGTTGAGTCGATGACCGGTTCTTTAGCATCTCTTGAGCTCAGGCCTACCCTTTATGATCAAGTCGGGGCTTCGCAGAAGGAAGACCCTCAGATAATTGAGATTATGGATAAGCTGATTCGAGGGGAGACATCTAGTCACCTTGCTCGATATTCTATAGATGATAAGGGTTGGCTGAGGAAAGACGGAAGGCTTTGTGTTCCGATGGTGGAAGACTTGGTGAGGAAAGTTCTTGAGGAAGCCCATCGCTCTAAGTTGACTATACATCCGGGTGGAGATAAGATGTATAAGGATATGAAGCGCATTTTCTTCTGGCCTGGAATGAAGAAGGATGTGGCAGAGTTTGTCTCTAGATGTGTTGTTTGTCAGAGAGTAAAAGCCGAGTCGAAGAAGCCCGGTGGGCTATTGCATCCTCTAGAGGTCCCGCTATGGAAGTGGGAGAGTATTTCTATGGACTTTGCTGACGGATTGCCAAGGTCAAGAAAAGAGAATACAAGCATATGGGTCATTGTGGATAGGCTTACGAAGAGTGCTCATTTCATTCCGGTGAAGAGCGAAAGGACCGCATCTGGACTAGCATCAGTATATCTTCGTGAGATAGTACGACTACATGGAGTCCCTTCTAGCATAGTCAGTGACCGAGACCCCATCTTTACTAGTCAGTTCTGGAATAGTTTGCAGGAAGCTATGGGCACGAGGTTGAACCTGAGTACGGCTTATCACCCACAAACGGACGGTCAGACAGAAAGGGTGAATAGGGTACTTGAGGACTTGTTGAGGCTTTGCATTCTGGATTTTGGTGGTACTTGGGAAGACCATCTTCCACTTGTGGAATTTGCTTATAATAACAGTTATCAGGCGAGCATTGGGATGGCACCATTTGAGGCTTTATATGGGAGACCGTGCAAGTCACCTACATGTTGGTGGGAGACTACAGATAAGCTTATACTTGGACCTGACATGATTAGAGATACATCCGAGAAGGTCGAGTTGATTAGAAGACGGATGAAGGCGGCCCAAGACAGACAGAAATCTTATGCTGATAGGCGAAGGACTGATTTGGAGTTTGATGTTGGGGATATGGTTTTCGTGAAGGTTTCTCCTTTGCGGAATGTGGTTCGGTTTGGAGCAGTAGGAAAGTTAGCACCAAGGTTTGTTGGACCGTTTCCAGTTGTAGAGAGGATCGGGAAGATGGCCTATAGAAAGGAATTGCCCAAGAAGCTAGCTGGAGTGCATAATGTTTTTCATGTTTCGCATCTCCGGAAGTGTTTGCATAAGTCAGCAGAGGTGGTTGAGCCAAGTGTTCTAGAAGATGTGGAAGTAGAGAAAGAAGCTACCTTGAGGAGAGCTCCAATTCGTATCTTGGGGACAGAGATCAAGAAGCTAAGGAATCGTGAGGTCAAGTTGGTGAAGGTTCAATGGGGTGAAGCCGAGGAAGACGCAACTTGGGAAACTGAAGAGAAGATGCGTAGGCTTTATCCACTCCTTTTTGAGGGTACACACTCAATCTCTTTATCTTTCCATGTCTATCTAGTTTATCTAGTTCATCGTGTCAATCTTATCATGAGAACCTTAGGTAGAATCCTTTGGATGAAACATGTGTTTGAGACATGTTATGTTTGATGGTTGCAAGTGGTTGCAAGTGTTTGCAAGTGGTTACTCGTGGATGCATGATACACATTAGGCACTAGATCGGCTCCCAAACTCCTCATATTGCATGTGCATGAGTGTTTATGCTTATTCTTGGATGAAATTTGTATGCTATCACATGGATGTTGCATATGGATGTATGATTGAGCACGCATGTGGATATTATACATTATGTTAGGGATTTGCATACATATGGATACATTTCACTAACATATTTTGCATTGATCTTTGCATTAGATAAGTACATATACACACACTTTTGCATATGTTCATACAGCATTTAGAATCTTTTAAGGACAATGGTTGCTCGTGGATGATGTTTTGAGTAGATGGATGTTGGATGGTAGGATATGTTCTTCCTAACTTGAAGATTTCGGGGACGAAATCCTTTAAGGAGGGGAGAATGTAACAACCTGTATTTTTAATAACCTGTTAAGATATAAATTGAGGTAGAATTTAATTTAAAAATCTGAATCAAGGGGAAACGGGCTGTGCCATTGCGTTCGTCTCGGAAAAATACGCGAAATAGAGTCCGAGTTTTCGGAAATCGGAGTCCGTATGACCCAGTTAAGGCCCATTGAAGTTTTCAGAAATTTCCATATTAAAAACAGATTTAAAATTTTAAGTTAAAAACAAGGGTTAGGGCACAACTGGCGTCAGCGGGAAAACTCCCGCCAAGACCCCCAAGTCGACAGGCATGTCGACAGGGGTCTAAGGGTGTCGACTGCCCTGTCGACAGCCCTGTCGACACGGGGTGGCCGGGCAGTTTTGCCTGGCGCACCATTTCTGATCTGGGCTTGGTTGTGTGGCTTGGTTCTGGAGAATTCCGAAATCTGATGGACCTAATTCAACTAAGGGTTAATCCTAAGGCTAATATCACTCTAATCTTCTATAAATATGACCCTAATCCTACCCTAAAACCCCATTATTCATTCTAGCAACCAAACTATGTCAAATTGATTTCTCAAATGGCCTCCACTTAAAAACCCTAGCCTCCACCCTCTTCATAAATCATTCCTATGAAGATTATGATGTTCATACAAGCATTTCTAAGTTGTATGAATGATCATTAGCTTGCATACATCATCAAGTTGCAAGTTTTATTTGCTAAGCTAGAGTTTTTGGGATTTTCGTTAAGGGTGTTTCTTATTGGAGCTTTGTTTTGGGTTTTTATGCTTGCATAAAGGGCTTCTCAATCTTTACTTGTAGATTTGTGTCTTCATAATATTTGTAAGCCCTCTTACCTTCATTTTAGAAACTCTAAAGTTAATATGTGATGAAAGTTGGGATTTATGCATGTTTAATAAGTTATGCATGCTTATGCGAGTTCACTATGCCATGTTATGCATGTTTAATAAGTTATGCATGCTTATGCGAGTTCACTATGTCATGTTATACATGTTTAATAAGTTATGCATGCTTATGCGAGTTCACTATGCTATGTTACACATGTTTAATAAGTTATGCATGCTTATGCGAGTTCACTATGCCATGTTACACATGTTTGATAAGTTATGCATGTTTATGCAAGTTCACTATGCCATGATTTGCAAGTTTAACAAGTTATGCATGTTTATGCAAGTTCACTATGCCATGATTTGCAAGTTTAACAAGTTATGCATGTTTATGCAAGTTCACTATGCTAAGTTATGCAAGTCCAACATGTTATGCATGTTTATTATGATATGTAAGATTCATCATGTATGTTGTGCCAAGTTCCCTCTTTCTATCCTTTATGCGTTATGACGAATATGTAAGCGATAGAATGACGTTGGGGGGTTTGGGTAAAACTTAAAATACATGAAAATATAAGATTGGGAATTTACCTATTAAGTTAGGTCTACCCCTTGGGAATTTACCTATTAAGTTAGGTCTACCCAAGTATTTGTTAAACTTGTAATTATGTTTTGAAAATAAAGTGGACATGACACTTAGAAAACATAAGTGTGGCCAACTCGAGGTTGGGTTGAGTTTGTAGCGTAATTCTACCCGGAACCTACCGGCTTAACCAGTGGCTACAAACAATAGGATCCAATGTGAGAAGTTGGTCATGTGGTGCCAAGACCCGAGGTTAGACCAAGTTGTGGTGTAAATCTACCCGGAACCCACCGGCTTAACTAGGTAACCGCAACAAAGTCTAATGTGAGAGGTTAAGGCACAATTAAATTAATTAATGCCTCATGATTAGGGTTAAGTCATGGCCCACTAATACTTAACCAATTTTGGGGATACGAGGGATTAAATGGGGTTAA
The DNA here is from genome assembly GCA_030737875.1 of Allium sativum. Classification (NCBI taxonomy): domain Eukaryota; kingdom Viridiplantae; phylum Streptophyta; class Magnoliopsida; order Asparagales; family Amaryllidaceae; genus Allium; species Allium sativum. The sequence goes on along the minus strand of JASFAX010001939.1, from coordinate 20,798 downwards.
GTGGTGAACTGTTGGTTACACTTAACTAATTTAATCCATGATTAGTGAGGGGTTAAACCACACTTAACCCTCTTAGAAAACCCTAGCAACGTGGTCTGTTCCAGCAGTAATCCCAGTTTGGTATCATTCACAACCCTAGAGGCTAGGCTAGGGCGGGGCACGATTACTGGACTGATGTAAGCGACCAAAGCGACGGCTGAGTGGTACAGCGGTGCGGGTCCAGGCGGGCTACGGACGTGCACGTAGTCCGGTGTTGGACAAACTCGAGGCACGGGTACCAGTAGGTTTAGACTGTGCATTATTGCTTAGGTGTCTGGGGTTGACACCCGAGGGCTTGATACACCCGAAGGTGGACCCAGCACAGTCTGACTACAACCATATGTGGGCCGTATGGACACCAACACTTGACGTGTTAGGTTTATAGGGAGCCGATCGACTAGACCGTTGGGCTGGACCTTGTATTAAGGTCACCTCATGTTATTGGGCCAAAGTTTGGGCTGAGGGATCAATACCTGTTATGTTAGTTTGCTAGTACACTGTGGTGCAAAGCTTAATCTTCTTTATGTGATGACACCTTTATCTATTGCCAGTATGTTCATCTCAGTTTCCATCATGATGCTAACTTTATTAGTTTATAGACTGATCGTAGTAGGGCTTACCAGTCTTTTTGACTGACCTGTTTTCTTTCGCTTCTTTTCTTCCGTTCCCCCCCCCCCCCTAGGTTCTCAGGGAGGGAACAGTGGTGCTTAGCTTGGATCACTTGCTTGTTTGCTGGATAGCTCATGTATGTCTGGACATTGAGCTCGCTATGGTTTATCATCTTTATTTTGGGGATAGCACTATGTATTTCAGTATTTCTGTTTATGATGTACTAGACATGTTTATTTTGGCAGTTGACTTTATGATGTACTAGACTTGTTTTGAGATGGTTTGAGATATTCCGCTGTTTTATTCTCACTTACTCTGTTTTACATATATATTTATGTTCTTGTTCTGCCTTGATATATCATTATGCATGCTTACCCAGTTCTAACGCCCCCCAGAAGCTAGTGCCCCCGAAAGAGTGACCCTAGCGGAGGTGGGGTGTTACACACGGCTTATGTTCATATATACATGTTGGTATGGACATATTAGATTGCTGTTTTCATGACTTGCTATTCATGTCTGCATTTATGTATATTCTGATCTTTTGTACAAGCTTCGGTATTGTGCCATATGGTTAGGTGATATTTGGGTACATGCATGCTATCCTATTTGACTATCACATATATTGCTGCATTACCCATACACACGCATGGAATATCGATAGCTAACCTATCCTTTTATTTTCCTGAAACAAATTCTTACCTTGGATAGTAAAATCCTATTTCTTTTGTGCCAATTGTAGCCTGGTTCCCTACCCAGTTGTGTTGTATATAACGGTGTTGTATACACAATTATATGATTTTTGTTTGATGATAACAACCAAATATATATTATTATATATGTGTTTTTTACTGTACTGTTTCAATATACACATCACAAAAGGAATATAATATTTATGTTCAAATAGAATACGACAATACACGAATTTAAATATTCAACAATATTTTATTTAAATATAAATTTTTTATTTCAATATCAAACAGTACAATTCTTATACTCCACTATTTGTACATCTCACTGATATTCTTTATAGTACAATCAATTTCATTATATACTGTGCTCCTCACACATCACTCAATACACTTTGTCACTCAATATTTTTTACTCATATACAGATATACATGTCTATTTGTTTTACTGTCTTCTGTCTTCAAGCTTCTGTCTTCACTTCACAGTCAGTCCAGTCACCATCTTCATACCTGTCACATATAGAAACACACACACACACACAGTATCCAGAACAGAAATAATTTCTAAATTCTAAGCAGATATAATTTTTATTTGAAAAATTTATTTGCCTCAGAATTCGGTGTGTTTCTCATCATTTTTCTGACTCAATCTGATTCATCTGTGTCTAGGCAGACAGTTTGTATATGTACAGGGACAGGAAATTTTCTGAATGGCTGCATATACATACGTGTATATATATACACGTGTGCACTGCCACGCCAATTCAGTGTGCAACTGAGGAGTAGCCACGTGGACCATCTCGACTCAATGCACACATGAAAACAACTCAATGAAAAGTCAACAAAAGCAGTTTCAAAATGGTCGAGCCAGTGTCACAAACTTGACAGAACAAGGTGAAAAATGCAAATGAATATGGAGCAACAAAACCAGCATGTGTACAGAATTTCAAGTGCACAAATCAGTAAAAATGCAACTGCAAATGTTCATGGATGATACAAGCATGTATGGTGTGGTGAATGCAACATCAAAAGCAAGCACAAGTGAACAAGGCAATTTCAGAGAGTCAAAAGTGTCGAGGCAGTTTTAAAATGCAAAACAGGTTGAAGTAATGTTTTCAGAAATCAGAGTATACATGAATGGTATAACTCAGCATGGTGACAAGCATGGAGCATGTACAAGAAATAAAGTATCAATGGCCAGAACAGCAAACATGTGAATGTAAATACACTAAAGCAACAATATGGGGCAGCATGTTTAACATGCACTGGCTATGTTCATATGGAATGCAAAATGGACTCAGCATCAAGTTAAAGTATTTCAGCCATGATGAAGTGCATACATAGATTATTAAAGATGTTGGATAGCCAACATGTATGACAACAATGATAAGTGTATCTGCATACTTCTAATCATGTCCAAGAATGGTGCAAACAAGTTAGGTACATGAATGAAACTTTTAAAGCACTTCAGGAAAATCTCAATTTTTAGGAATGGAGCAATCAAGGAATCAAGGAAACTGCATAACAAAGAAACAACTCAAGTGGATGCAGCATTAAAAACATTGTGCACAAGCAATTGTGCAAGTATGGGTGAACATGGAAACTAACTCGAGTATGGTGAAGCATTAACATGGCACATATAATTGTCCAAGTCCAAACTCAAGAGAATGTTCAGGAAACTACATATGGATAGCAAGTATGGTAGCAAGTGTCAAGCAGCATAATCAAGGTCAAGCATATACAGTGGCAAGTATGGACCAGCATAGTTCAAGACAAGTGCAAATGGTTCAAGTCAAACAGCAAGTCTCAGGTAAAATGCTCACAACAAAAACATGGCCGAGCACATGCAAACAAGTCAACATGGCAACAATCAGTATGACAAGCATTTCAGGTTGTAAACACACAAGAAGCATGATGCAAATAACTATGAATTCAAACTGGTTCGAGCAACAGAATTGCAAGTGATATGGCATGATCAATGTGTTCAGGCAAAACAGAATCGATACATGCTAGAAAGGCCGACTCCCAATTCAGTTTGTAGATGAATGGTGAATAATGCTACAGCAGGTAAAGGGTGTTTTAATATCACAAATACATGGCCAGGAAATGGATTTCCAAAATTTCAGAAATCAATGTATATGCAAGACTGCATGGGAATGTAACATGACACAAAAATATGGAAAACATTTCAGTCTTGAATGTAAATTAGAAGGGACATAAACATTTTGGCAAGTTTAATTAGTTTCCAGATATGGAAATTCAGAGGAGAATTTTCTGTTTGGAAAGAAGTAAAGACTGCATTTCATATAGCCTAAAGATTTCACTGTTTTAATTCGGCAAGATTCAAAAATAGGCAAAACATATATGGGAAGTTAAATCAACAATTCCAAAAATGGCAGTGTGAATTCAAGGCAGCTTTAAACTGTTTTAAATCAAATAAATCAGTGAGCAACGGTTTTTTTTTGGCAAGTGTTGATATGGAAACAATTCAAGGAATTCACAAATTAATCAGTGCAAATATACTACGCAAGGGAAAATCACAAGGAGGCAACAAATTTCAGGGAATCTCGCAAATCAAAAGGGGAAACACGCAAATTATCTCAAGCCGAGTCATTCACATGAAATCAGAGGTCATTAGGGTTTTATTTTACCCTATATTACACGCACTTCATCACTGGCAAATTGATTGAGCATCCAAGAAAAAAAAACGAAACCGCAATCAACTCGAGAGAAAAGAAGGATTCAAATCAAAATTACTTACAACAGTGTCGATCGCAGGGACCCCAAATCTATCTTGAAGCTAGCAGCAAGGATTGGAAGCACAGAAGAATCAAATCATCGATTGATCGAACAAGATTTTGGGGATCTCAGAAAACCCTAGTTTTCGTTTTAGAGAGGCCGCCATTTTTTTGAGAACAAAGAGATCGGGCTGAAATAAGAAAGAATGGGTGCAACCATTTCTTAAGGGCCGGCCAATGCTTTAATTGAAAAGGGGATGACCCCTTTAAATTCAATCTCTTTTATTCATTTTTTAAATTAGGGTTTCTCCTTGTTTTAATTTTCTATTTGTACTATTGTCTTTTATTTTGAGTTGTAAAATCGTCGAACCAGTTTTCTAGAGTTTGTAAAATATAGGGGATCCAGTCAGGGAGTTGACTGACAGTTGACAGAGTCTGTAAAATCTGGGTTACGAGTTACAGGGTTTGTAATTTGGGAAATCTGATCGAGTGAATATCAATCAGTCTAGGGTTTTGAGCGTAGGGTTTGGACAGGAGCAGGCGCTGCGAGTGTACATGGTCTTGTATGCGGGATCTGTTTATAACACCTAGTAGAAACCGTAGGAATGCAGCAGTAGGCAGGGTTTTGCCGAAGCTGGGTATATCTGTGTGTGCTTTATTTTCTGCACTTTTATTTCTGCTACATTCTGTGATCTGTTTATTATTTTAATATCCTGTCAGTTTTTCAATTCAGTTTAAAAACTGTGACAAACCCTATTCACCCCCCCTCTAGGGTTAATCTAGATCCAACATTTGGTATCAGAGCGGGTATTTCTTTAACTCTAGAGTCATGGGTAATCCAAGTTGTCGGTTTATAGAGTATCAGTCCAGTCATATTCCAACTATTTTTAATGGTACAGATTTTTTGAATTGGAAATCAGAAATGGAATCTTATTTAAAATCTGTTGATATTAAGTGTTGGGATACTATTTCAAATGGGTATGATATTGTAAGTAGGGTTGATATTGGATTTAATTCACGAGCTACTCATATTTTATATTCTCATATTGATGATGTTCATTATAGCCTTATCTCCCAATGCTTAACTGCGCAGGAAATCTGGAACACTCTCGATGCAAAGTATGGACGGAAACTGGGCAACTGCTCAAAACCCTCAACAGCCAACTCAGATTCAGATCTGTGTTTAACTGGAGCTATTCATGACGATTCAAATGATGGGAACTTATGTTATGAAGATTTGGTATCTCTTTGAAATAATTTAACAAGAACTGTTGATCGTCTCAAACGGAAAAACAAATCTTTGAAATCTGAAAATTCTGAGTTGACCCTTAAAAACAATATGCTGAATTTAAAATTTGAAAACTCTGAGTGCAAGAATTGTTTTAATTTGAAGAACAATTTAGCTCATCCAATATGAATCTTCAGAAATTTGAAAAAGATATTATTATTTTAAAACAAAATGAAGATGAGTTAACTTGTAAAAATGATTCTTTGCGAAAGGAGTTGGATAATATTAATTCCAAACATAAATTCTTTGAAAAGGAGAATTTGTTGAAAACTGATTCAATTCTGAATGAACTTGAAAATGAAATTAAGAATTTCAAGATCCTTGAGGTTGAAAAACAAAAACAGTTTGATTTTGAGATTTCTGAGAGTAAAGCCAAAACTGAGAAACTTCTAAACGAGAATAATTTTCTAAAATCTAAAATCGACAATCTTGAGTTGAGTCTGAAACGTTTTTCAACCAGTGAAAAATCTTTGAATATGCTTTTGAAAAATCAGTTTTCTCATGGAAATAAACATGGACTCGGTTTTGGGAAAAACAATGATTTTGAAAAATGGAATTCTATTGATTTTAAAAATCCTTCAAATCACTTTGGAAATGATTGCTTTGAAAATTTAAACTCTAACAATTTCAAAGGATTTTTAAATCAAAAACGAGATGTGAATTTGTTTAATAACAATCCTTTCAAACATTCTTGGACCCCTAAAGAAAAGAAAACGATTTTCACTAAATTCAAACAAGTTTGGGTTCCTAAAGGTACAAAAATAGATTCGAACGGATTGCTATACAAACAGGTTTGGGTACCTAAGGTTGGGAACAAAACTGTGAGTGGTTTTACTAAGTTTGTTAGACCACTCGATCCTCTAAACTGCTAGGTACCTGTGACGGCTGAGGAGTAACTGTGCAGAAAGGGAAAGTGAATTCGAACTGCTTCATATCATGGAATCTTTTACTGTTCCTTTGCCAAGTCTGAGGAGTTAGAGATTCTGATTTACATCTGCTTGCAAGTATAATCTCTTAACTCATTTTTGTAAATATTTTCTGTTTTTATTTTCTTGTCTTATTCCTTCTTCTACCCCTTTCTACTTTATTTTCTTCTGTTTGTTTTTATTTGATTTGTCACTGCCATATTCTACCTAATCTGTGCATCTTAAACTTCCAATTGCAGTTTCTCATGTTTTTCTGGAAATTCGCTTAATCTAAATAACACCCTTACGTTTTAATCATTTCCAGAACTTGATTTAAACTTGTATATATCTGCAATTGTTTTGGAGTTTATTTTTTAATTCCTAATAGTGTTGATTATTCATGTTATATCTCGAACGCAATTAGTCTGAATTCTAAATTGTTTTGAAAATCTGAAATATTTATGAGATTTCACACACCTTTGCTGTTCTGAGTTTCTTCCAATTCATTTTGGAAACACTTGAGATATTATACTCATTACAGTACATAGCTTCTTATCAGTCATGATAATTTCATTAATTTTCAGTTTGGCTTGGATTTCCCAAATTTCAGGGATACATCTTGTAATTTCATATTTATTCATGATCATTTTAGTTGAAATTGTTTTGTTCTGAAATTATTGATATTTTGTATAATCACACACCTCCTAAATTTGAGATTATGAACCTTTGTGTGATTGATTCATTATATCACAAAACTTGACATTGATTCAAGTGATTTCAAATAAATTATTTATTTATTTATGGATCATGAATATCTCTTAATTATTTGATGTAAATGATCTGAAATTATTCTTAGAAATCTTGTGAAAAATTCCTTTGAAAATCTGGTCTTGAAATTCACTCTTATTTCATGATTATCTGATTTATTTATTTGTTTGTTTAAAATCATTTGAAATTATTGATTTATTAAATATCACACATATCTCAAATCAAAAATCTATAATCTGGTGTGATTGATTCATTAAATTCTGATATTTTCATATTCCTCAAATGATTTCAAGTAAACAGTATTTTAATCATTAGATCATGAATCATCATATGTGGCCATCATCTTGACAAGTATGATTTGAAACTATGTTCTGTGTTGCTCTGATATTGTTTTGAAAAATGTTTGTTCTGGAATCACATGCTTGCTGCTCTGATACATGTGCATAATCTATTATCTCGTCTGTTTGGGCTTGGTACTTAATAATTCTTTTGTCTATGACATTCTTGTTCAGTATCATGTTAAAATTCCTTGTAAATAGAGACACCAAGTGGTATCAGAAGCACCTTATATTTGTCTCACTCATTTGTACTTAGATTCTAATCTTCACCTTGTATAGATCTACACACTCTTTTTGCCTTGTACAAATTAATCCCTCTTGTGTTGTATAGATCTTTAGAAATTCCTCTTGTAATTGACTTTCATTTTTAAAATTATTTATTATTCATTCAGAAATTGAAATCAATATCCAAATTGAACTGTATTTATAATTCATCAAAATTATTATCAGATTTTGAAATTGTGATGAATTGTGACTGCAGTATATTTCACAACAAGAGGAGATTTTATTTAGATTTTCATGATGGTTGAATATTTATTATAATATCTTTGAACTGGAAATTATTTCACGGCCACCTTCATTATCTATCATCTTTCTGCCATTCATGATAATTCTATATTAATGTGGAGAGTTTGATATTTTTTTTTTAAAAAAAATCATCGTAAATAAACAGTGAAAATATTTGTGATAGAAATTGGACTATGTTATTTTTTAAGAATTGGTGACAATTGAATTTTTTTAATGATCCCAGTACAATCGAGCATATTTCATAATATAATTAATTTAGAAATTCATTTCACAGTCCAATTTCTTTACTTACCACATTTCTGTCATTCATATTGGTTTATATACCGAGGAGTTTTTCTATTTAAAGCTGAAAATGATAAAATATATAATTAATATATGTGTGTCTCTAACCTCATTTGAAAATCTAAGCTCTGGTTATGCATGGTTATGAGACAACTTATAATTTAAGCTGCGACTGACCTCATTTAAAAATCCAAACTCTGGTTATGCGTGGTCTGTGTGCTTTTAAATAAAATAAAAAGAAAAAGGAATTTTTCGTGCTATAAATTGAAATTAATCTGAAATTCTCCTTGCTGTATAAAAACCAGCCTATCAATTCATATTCTAATCTGTGAAATATGTTGAAATCTTATGAAGTATTATGATTTGTTGTTTGATAGGTATTGGGATTTGAGATTATACGATATTGTCACTTAAATTAAATTATTAATTATAGTCCAAATCCTTCACTATTTTTTTTGTGCTCTTTTTATAGAATTCCTATGAAAATAAATGGAAATCATTTTTATAACTCTCCCCGTCTATATAAATTTCATCGTAAATCCGTCATTATCTGAAATGTGAAATATGCCACTAGTTCTCAGTTTATTATGATTTCTGTTTGGCTGATTGAGATTTGTGATGATCGTTCTTCCTCTTAAGCTGAAATTATATTTTTAGTCATTTTTCATCTATATTTTAAATTCTGTATCCTTTTGATGATAACAAAAGGGGGAGAATGGATTGAGATTTTGATTTATGAATGAATATTTTATAAAAAAATTATTTTTGAAAATTTATTATTATTCATACATGCACAGTTAAAGGGGGAGTTTCTGTTGTAGGGGGAGCATTCAAGTAGGGGGAGTAATATATTTCATTTTCCAAACACATTTATGCTCAAAATCTTATATTTGTTTGTCATCATCAAAAGGGGGAGATTGTTGTATATAACGGTGTTGTATACACAATTATATGATTTTTGTTTGATGATAACCACCAAATATATATATTATTATATATGTGTTTGTTACTGTACTGTTTCAATATACACATCACAAAAGGAATATAATATTTATGTTCGAATAGAATACGACAATACACGAATTTAAATATTCAACAGTATTTTATTTAAATATAAATTTTTTATTTCAATATCAAACAGTACAATTCTTATACTCCACTATTTGTACATCTCACTGATATTCTTTACAGTACAATCAATTTCATTATATACAAAGCTCCTCACACATCACTCAATACACTTTGTCACTCAATATTTTTTACTCATATACAGATATACATGTCTATTTGTTTTACTGTCTTCTGTCTTCAAGCTTCTGTCTTCACTTCACAGTCAGTCCAGTCACCATCTTCATACCTGTCACATATAGAAACACACACACACAGTATCCAGAACAGAAATAATTTCTAAATTCTAAGCAGATATAATTTTTATTTGAAAAATTTATTTGCCTCAGAATTTGGTGTGTTTCTCATCATTTTTCTGACTCAATCTGATTCATCTGTGTCTAGGCAGACAGTTTGTATATGTACAGGGACAGGAAATTTTCTGAATGGCTGCATATACACACGTGTATATATATACACGTGTGCACTGCCACGCCAATTCAGTGTGCAACTGAGGAGTAGCCACGTGGACCATCTCGACTCAGTGAACACATGAAAACAACTCAATGAAAAGTCAACAAAAGCAGTTTCAAAATGGTCGAGCCAGTGTCACAAACTTGACAGAACAAGGTGAAAAATGCAAATGAATATGGAGCAACAAAACTAGCATGTGTACAGAATTTCAAGTGCACAAATCAGTAAAAATGCAACTGCAAATGTTCATGGATGATACAAGCATGTATGATGTGGTGAATGCAACATCAAAAGCAAGCACAAGTGAACAAGGCAATTTCAGAGAGCCAAAAGTGTCGAGGCAGTTTTAAAATGCAAAACAGGTTGAAGTAATGTTTTCAGAAATCAGAGTATACATGAATGGTATAACTCAGCATGGTGACAAGCATGGAGCATGTACAAGAAATAAAGTATCAATGGCCAGAACAACAAACATGTGAATGTAAATACACTAAAGCAACAATATGGGGCAGCATGTTTAACATGCACTGGCTATGTTCATATGGAATGCAAAATGGACTCAGCATCAAGTTAAAGTAGTTCAGCCATGATTAAGTGCATACATAGATTATTAAAGATGTTGGATAGCCAACATGTATGACATCAATGATAAGTGTATCTGCATACTTCTAATCATGTCCAAGAATGGTGCAAACAAGTTAGGTACATGAATGAAACTTTTAAAGCACTTCAGGAAAATCTCAATTTTTAGGAATGGAGCAATCAGGGAATCAAGGAAACTGCATATCAAAGAAACAACTCAAGTGGATGCAGCATTAAAAACATTGTGCACAAGCAATTGTGCAAGTATGGGTGAACATGGAAACTAACTCGAGTATGGTGAAGCATTAACATGGCACATATAATTGTCCAGGTCCAAACTCAAGAGAATGTTCAGGAAACTACATATGGATAGCAAGTATGGTAGCAAGTGTCAAGCAGCATAATCAAGGTCAAGCATATATAGTGGCAAGTATGGACCAGCATAGTTCAAGACAAGTGCAAATGGTTCAAGTCAAACAACAAGTCTCAGGTAAAATGCTCACAACAAAAACATGGCCGAGCACATGCAAACAAGTCGACATGGCAACAATCAGTATGACAAGCATTTCAGGTTGTAAACACACAAGAAGCATGATGCAAACAACTATGAATTCAAACTGGTTCGAGCAACAGAATTGCAAGTGATATGGCATGATCAATGTGTTCAGGCAAAACAGAATCGATACATGCTAGAAAGGCCGACTCCCAATTCAGTTTGTAGATGAATGTTGAATAATGCTACAGCAGGTAAATGTTGTTTTAATATCACAAATACATGGCCAAGAAATGGATTCCCAAAATTTCAGAAATCAATGTATATGCAAGACTGCATGGGAATGTAACATGACACAAAAATATGGAAAACATTTCAGTCTTGAATGTAAATTAGAAGGGACATAAACATTTTGGCAAGTTTAATTAGTTTCCAGATATGGAAATTCAGAGGAGAATTTTCTGTTTGGAAAGAAGTAAAGACTGCATTTCATATAGCCTAAAGAATTCACTGTTTTAATTCGGCAAGATTCAAAAATAGGCAAAACATATATGGGAAGTTAAATCAACAATTCCAAAAATGGCAGTGTGAATTCAAGGCAGCTTTAAACTGTTTTTAATCAAATAAATCAGTGAGCAACGGTTTTTTTTGGCAAGTGTTGATTTGGAAACAATTCAAGGAATTCACAAATTAATCAGTGCAAATATACTACGCAAGGGAAAATCACAAGGAGGCAACAAATTTCAGGATATCTCGTAAATCAAAAGGGGAAACACGCAAATCATCTCAAGCCGAGTCATTCACGTGAAATCAGAGGTTATTAGGGTTTTATTTTACCCTATATTACACGCACTTTATCACTGGCAAATTGATTGAGCATCCAAGAAATAAAAAAAACGAAACCGCAATCAACTCGAGAGAAAAGAAGGATTCAAATCAAAATTACTTACAACAGTGTCGATCGCAGGGACCCCAAATCTATCTTGAAGCTAGCAGCAAGGATTGGAAGCACAGAAGAATCAAATCATCGATTGATCGAACAAGATTTTGGGGATCTCAGAAAACCCTAGTTTTCGTTTTAGAGAGGCCGCCATTTTTTTGAGAACAAAGAGATTGGGCTGAAATAAGAAAGAATGGGTGCAACCATTTCTTAAGGGCCGGCCAATGCTTTAATTGAAAAGGGGATGACCCCTTTAAATTCAATCTCTTTTATTCATTTGTTAAATTAGGGGTTCTCCTTGTTTTAATTTTCTATTTGTACTATTGTCTTTTATTTTGAGTTGTAAAATCGTCGAACCAGTTTTCTAGAGTCTGTAAAATCTAGGGGATCCAGTCAGGGAGTTGACTGACAGTTGAAAGAGTCTGTAAAATCTGGGTTACGAGTTACAGGGTTTGTAATTCGGGAAATCTGATCGAGTGAATATCAATCAGTCTAGGGTTTTGAGCGTAGGGTTGGGACAGGAGTAGGCGCTGCGAGTGTACATGATTTTGTATGCAGGATCTGTTTATAACACCTAGTAGAAACCTTAGGAATGCAGCAGTAGGCAGGGTTTTGCCGAAGCTGGGTATATCTGTGTGTGATTTATTTTCTGCACTTTTATTTCTGCTGCATTCTGTGATCTGTTTATTATTTTAATATCCTGTCAGTTTTTCAATTCAGTTTAAAAACTGTGATAAACCCTATTCACCCCCCTCTAGGGTTAATCTAGATCCAACAAGTTGAGTATTTGAAACCAATACCATTTTGAGTGCTACACCAAATTCATTATTCATTCCATATTGATTTACCTCGACATATTCATCTTATGTTTTTTCAGACCAGTCCATGCGAATTTTGGGTTTCTCCATGCCAAGTTTCCACATGCATGGACTGTGTGCGGTATAGTTGATTGTAGCCTCCCCTGTTTATGTAGACATGTTACCTGGCAAATCTTCCCAACGTATTTCATTTTTATACTTGGATTTAAATAATAGAATACATTTATGCTTAAAAATTTCTCATGCATGTTACCACCATTCCCTACTTTGCTTTTTGCACAATTAATTATACCCATTTTGCATTTAAATATTTTACTGATGCATGTCATATAAAGGCACAGAAAATGCTAGTACGCTAAAACATGGTGTAATGACCCGTAACTTCCCCGTGAAGGAAAGAGCAGATACTTTGAGAACAACACACAAATGAACGCAGACGGAAGAACATTTCATTGTTATTACAACAATTCCATCAGATACAAGAATATACAGAGTATAATGAATAAATTACATTCGATAAACATCAGAGATTACAATAAATTACATAGCAGCGGAAAAATATACAAAACCCAACTGAAAGTGATACACGGATACAGAGCTTTCCGAGCATCGTTCTAGCTGTAAATCAGGATCCTGTGAATATAAATCTGCAAAACCAAAACTACTAGCTGCCCGTGTCGAAAATAGGGGCACCCAGAGTTTAGGTTAAAATAATAAACTCTAGGTCAGTCATGTGACTGGTGTGAGAACTAAAACAGTTATTTAAAGCTTTACTTTAAAAGAGAGTAATTCAAGGGACCACGCCGTATAACACGGAACGGGTTTCCTCCCAAGAATACCAGTGCATAGAATAAACAGCGCAATGCTTTTTCGAAAAATGGAGCTATTATAAGACCCAGGTCCCATCACACAATGCAACGCAAGCCGGAGGATAGGGTTTTACCTTATAACAGCCAAACATGCTTGGTACGTTAAAAACAAATCATTTGATACTATAATAAGTGTATAGTGTCAAAACAATTTCAATCATAAATATCAATCATAGACGGCATAGCATCCCATGCTACTATGTCGCCATACTAGGTTCAACAAATAAAACCGAAATACACGTATTGGAAATTGGATTTCCGTCAAGAGTCGAGACAAGGGGCAAGCTCCTCTCCGCTTCGAGACACTCTAGCAAATGCCTCGAGACTACACACTCTGGGTAACCCCTGGATGCTTCAGGGCTGGTCCTCTCTTACGTTTGAGGATTAATTATTCCTGAACACACGTTTCCCGGTCCTAACAGACCTAAAATCGAGGCGCCTCATCCAACAACCACATAGGTGAAAAGTATATAAATGTCAGGGCTGGTAAGTCACTGACACCACCAAAGCTAGAAAGAAACGTCGTGCTCTCCCTGCAGTCCTTATCCCGTTTTTGACTCATACCGAGGTGTGAGGCTCGCGAATCCACGCTATACACAAAGCTGCCACGTAGGCCGTGCTTTGATCATCAACCACAAGACTTTGCTTTTCAACAGAAGCCTTGATCCATGCAACTCAGCGTGCCACACGGGTAATTCATGCCATGCGATTGATATCTATCGATATATAACCTCTAAGCTCGTACGTCTCAGAGAAGGGCGTTAAGCAAGAGAATAAATTCTCCGCCGCCAAACAGATATATATTTAACAGAAATCAATCAACACAGAATAAAATCCAATGTCAGACACACAATCCATTTACAAGTTCATTCTGGGTCTGAACGAAACCGGAGGCTCTTTCCTCGCATATCCATCGATCTCCAAGTACGTCTGGACGACCACCAACTGATTCCCTCATCTTGGGTGTACAGCCCAATCAAGATCATCAGTAATCACCTAAACGATGTGAAGACTTCCGGTCTTCAACCACCGTCTTCATCTTCGACATATCGTCGAATCGGTTATTCAGAATGGGTATAAACCCGGCCTTTCCGAACAACCTGCATATATTAAAAACAAATGTTACACAAACACAACATACGCCTCATTCCAATTCATTGGTCACTAACCGTAAATCAGTAAGAGAGCAATTCCCCAAATATTAACCCCGAAGGCCGAAACCAACATCAGGTCAATACCCAGGAAACCATTCTTCTTAACTAACCTACAGCTAGTTTCTAAATTTCAATTCTTAGGGAAAGGTTCCCATTAATTTTATCAAAGATAAATTCTTTAAAAATTTATCCTTGAATCTTCCTTTAGATGTCATTTCAAACCAAATTATGGTTTTTCAAACTAGACGGGATTAGCGAACCACACCGAAGTAATTATTTATTTTATTTCCCAATCCCAACCTATTCATCCCATGAAGCAAAACTGGTAATACTTCATATCTAACACCACGGTGTTATCGGTAAAATTGATTACCATTTCACGTTCAAATCTAATTAAAGATTTAACTATCGCTTTGGAGAAAAACTGGTGATACTCCATTCTCGCTCATTTTCCAAATTTGATAATTTAAATTATCAATTCACATTTCAATCTAATTGCAGATTCATTAAAACTCCTTTTACTGGGTTAGAGAACAAAAGTCATTTAAAACACAGTTCACGATAAACCCAAATCACATTCTATTTATTATCGGGTTAAAGAACTAGTGTTATTTAAAACACCGTTCGCGAATTGATTTGGAGATACGTCCAAATAAAATTTGGAAAAGGTCGCTGTAAGTGCAGTTCGATGGCCGTTGATGGAAATCGACTGTATACGGGCCTTGATAAAATTATTAAAAATATCAATAATTTGTGTAAAATCATAAGAAATGATTTGGGAAAAATTGGGATGAAAAACTCCATATTTGAAAAGATAAAAATAGTTTTTTTTATCGAAATGAACTAGTTTTGAACTAAAATTATACCCGTTTATTTTTAAATAAATAAATTGGATTTGAAACGAGTTTTAAATAGAATTGATTTGTGGGTTTATCGTGAAAGGTGTTTTAAATAACACTAGTTCTTTAACCAGATAATAAATAGAATGTGATTTGGGTTTATCGTGAACTGTGTTTTAAATGACTTTAGTTCTTTAACCCAGTAAAAGGAGTTTTAATGAATCTGCAATTAGATTGAAATGTGAATTGATAATTTAAATTATCAAATTTGGAAAATGAGCGAGAATGGAGTATCACCAGTTTTTCTCCAAAGCGATAGTTAAATCTTTAATTAGATTTGAACGTGAAATGGTAATTAATTTTACCGATAACACCGTAGTGTTAGATATGAAGTATTACCAGTTTTGCTTCATGGGATGAATAGGTTGGGATTGGGAAATAAAATAAATAATTACTTCGGTGTGGTTCGCTAATCCCGTCTAGTTTGAAAAACCATAATTTGGTTTGAAATGACATCTAAAGGAAGATTCAAGGATAAATTTTTAAAGAATTTATCTTTGATAAAATTAACGGGAACATTTCCCTAAGAATTAAAATTTAGAAACTAGCTGTAGGTTAGTTAAGAAGAATGGTTTCCTGGGTATTGACCTGATGTTGGTTTCGGCCTTCGGGGTTAATATTTGGGGAATTGCTCTCTTACTGATTTACGGTTAGTGACTAATGAATTGAAATGAGGCGTATGTTGTGTTTGTGTAACATTTGTTTTTAATATACGCGGGTTGTTCGGAAAGGCCGGGTTTATACCCATTCTGAATAACCGATTCGACGATATGTCGAAGATGAAAACGGTGGTAGAAGACCGGAAGTCTTCACATCATTTGGGTGATTACTGATGATCTTGATTGGGCTGTACACCCAAGATGAGGGAATCAGTTGGTGGTCGTCCAGACGTACTTGGAGATCGATGGATATGCGAGGAAAGAGCCTCCGGTTTCGTTCAGACCCAGAACGAACTTGTAAATGGATTGTGTGTCTGACATTGGATTTTATTCTTTGTTGATTGATTTCTGTTAAATATATATCTGTTTGGCGGCGGAGAATTTATTCTCTTGCTTAACGCCCTTCTCTGAGACGTACGAGCTTAGAGGTTATATATCGATAGATATCAATCGCATGGCATGAATTGCCCGTGTGGCACGCTGAGTTGCATGGATCAAGGCTTCTGTTGAAAAGCAAAGTCTTGTGGTTGATGATCAAAGCACGGCCTACGTGGCAGCTTTGTGTATAGCGTGGATTCGCGAGCCTCACACCTCGGTATGAGTCAAAAACGGGATAAGGACTGCAGGGAGAGCACGACGTTTCTTTCTAGCTTTGGTGGTGTCAGTGACTTACCAGCCCTGGCATTTATATACTTTTCACCTATGTGGTTGTTGGATGAGGCGCCTCGATTTTAGGTCTGTTAGGACCGGGAAACGTGTGTTCAGGAATAATTAATCCTCAAACGTAAGAGAGGACGGGCCCTGAAGCATCCAGGGGTTACCCAGAGTGTGTAGTCCCGAGGCATTTGCTAGAGTGTCTCGAAGCGGAGAGGAGCCTGCCCCTTGCCTCGACTCTTGACGGAAATCCAATTTCCAATACGTGTATTTCGGTTTTATTTGTAGAACCTAGTATGGCGACATAGTAGCATGGGATGCTATGCCGTCTATGATTGATATTTATGATTGAAATTGTTTTGACACTATACACTTATTATAGTATCAAATGATTTGTTTTTAACGTACCAAGCATGCTTGGCTGTTATAAGGTAAAACCCTATCCTCCGGCTTGCGTTGCATTGTGTGATGGGACCTTGGTCTTATAATAGCTTCATTTTTCGAAAAAGCATTGCGCTGTTTATTCTATGCACTGGTATTCTTAGGAGGAAACCCGTTCCGTGTTATACGGCGTGGTCCCTTGAATTACTCTCTTTTAAAGTAAAGCTTTAAATAACTGTTTTAGTTCTCACACCAGTCACATGACTGACCTGGAGTTTATTGTTTTAACCTAAACTCTGGGTGCCCCTATTTTCGACACGGGCAGCTAGTAGTTTTGGTTTTGCAGATTTATATTCACAGGATCCTGATTTACAGCTGGAACGATGCTCGGAAAGCTCTGTATCCGTGTATCACTTTCAGTTGGGTTTTGTATATTTTTCCGCTACTATGTAATTTATTGTAATCTCTGATGTTTATCGAATGTAATTTATTCATTATACTCTGTATATTCTTGTATCTGATGGAATTGTTGTAATAACAATGAAATGTTCTTCCGTCTGCGTTCATTTGTTTGTTGTTCTCAAAGTATCCGCTCTTTCCTTCACGGGGAAGTTACGGGTCATTACACATAGTAACTGTGTGCTTCATAGTTTGGCCTTGTTTAAGAGGATATACACTTTTAAAATGTTACATGCATGCACTCTACTGCATATTTGTAAAAATTGACTTCCTAGTCACCCATGAATCTGAAATTGGTCATCTTGTTGTAACATTTGGTTTGCTTCCTTGGACTATGCGCATAAACCCGTCTAACCATGGATGCCTGTAACCAAACCATATATTGTCATATGTTGATCGCTGGTTGTTATATATTGGCAAATTTGTGGGTTCAGGGTAAAATTTGTGGTACATGATGAGTATATCCATTTTGTTCTTTAATGAAAACTTTTGTACGCATGTTTGCCGTATTGTCTTGTTATATCGATTTAAATAGCTGCATTTGTAATTAAGATAATATCTGACTATGGCATATGTTACATCTCAATCTTCTATAGTTATATTTTGGCATTTCATTAGTCTATGCGCGAACCATTAAATAATTTTCCAGGATTAAGCTAATTATATTTACGTGTTTATCGAAGTTCGCCAATTTGAAATAAGTTTAATCCTGACTCGGGTGTTTTATGTTTTCATGGAATGCTCGGGTCAGGCCCTAGGTGTTCCAGGTCTAGAGATTTCAGCTCGCAACGAAGTGGAGAGGCAAAAAGATGCATACGCGTACAAGATGACAAAACTGCAAAACTTTATTTTGTATATTCATGTACATATCTTATATTTTGCTTCCACTGTACAAATATTTTGTAAAACTCTGATAGTTTTTGCATATAATATTCCGTTGTAAGATATATTGCTGTCTTCTACGTCTATGATTCTGTGTTAATTTTATTTAAACCATGTAAACTAACAACGAGCTTTTGTTTGAACATTCTAAATTGGTTTAAATACCGACTTGGAGTGGTCAAAAATGCGAGTCGTTACAAGGTGGTATCATAGCCAGGTTTGACAAAGCTTAGCTTATCGGGTTTAAAACTCATTAGAGACTATCCTAGAATGAGTGGAATTAACACAAGAATTAGAGAGAGCGTATTTTTAAAAATAAAGTATTTTGAAAATATGAATTATTTTGAAACGTAAGGTGTTCTAAATTTAAAATCCCATCGAAATCTCATTTTTCGAATTCGTTTCTTCGATAGCTTTCGTTGTTAAGCCTTCCTGGACTCGAATCTTGAACCTTTTCAATATCCATCTACAAGTTGTCGTTGTTGGTCGAGAATATGAGTGTAAGTTAATTGAATTAATAAAAAAAAATGATTATTCACTATTTGAATTTGAATAAGGTATTTTCAAAATGCCCTTTGCAAGAGGAAATTTTGAAGATGGTTGTTGAGTTTAGGAAATGTTAACTAAGATGAATGGATTAATGAGTTGAAAAGGGTTGAACCACTGAAATATAATGAGAAGTATATTCGAAATAAAGAAAACTATGGAATAAATGGTAGGTAAATTTAGTTATAATTAAAGACGATCATTTGACTTGAATTTGAGAACTCAATTCCGGAAATTTTGAAATCGACTTTGTTTGAAAAATAATAGCATATACGGGTATTTTCGAATAAAAATATGTTTAAATTAACTTTGTGAAATAATTTCAAAAATAAATATTTAATGGAGAACCCACTTTGCCACTAAATAAACGATTTCAATGATAATTTTGTGTTGTCAAGATTAATTACCAAGTTTCAGAGTGGGGGATACCATTATAGTGGCATTACTACTAGTTTGTCTTGATAACACGAGTATTTGATTCCGAAATACTTTGAATATATGTATATATTTGAAATGATGGAGAAAAAAGTTTGGAATTGAATCTCGAGTATGAGTTGGACGATATTCATCCTATTGTATTAAGATAATATTATATGTATACCTCGAATGAATATTTCGAAGAAAACTACCGAATCTAAATCTCCAATGAATTGAGTAGAAGTTCGGTTTTCCGACTGGTTGGATAAATTTGATTATTTTAAGTAAGATTTGAATTTTCTAAACATGTCTATCTATGTTTTTCAATAAGCTTTATTATTTATGCATGAAATATTTATCAAAACACTCGACCGCACTTTTATTCTCTACAACATAATTTTATTACTTCCACTTTTCAATTAATGATTACAATATCTCTCTCTATGTCAATAATTAGCAGAAGTCACCAACACGAATGTTGAAGAGATCTACTTTTTCTATTTTAGCTGCACTTGGAACGGTGGTGTTGCGAACGGTACTGTAACGAACAGAGAATGTGTTTTTTTGCTGCGAACTGGGTATTTGAGAGGGGTTTTTATTTATTAAATTATTTGTTATGAATTAAATAAATACTAATTGCACGAAAAAATTCGACTACATTTCATTACATGCACCCTTATTTATTTTGAATTAATTAAATACGGATTTTTAATTGGACCGTTAAATCTAATTAGCGAATGTGTTGAAATATATTTAAACAACAATATAATTGATGCAAATATATTCTAACAGCATTAAACATTAACAATATACAAAAAAAATAATTGAAAATAACATTAAGCGTTAACAAATAGCCTACAGCAGACATTAAGTATTAATAAACAGTCTACAACAAAAAAATTGAAAAACGACATTAAACATTTACAAATAGTTTATAGTAGGCATTAAGAATTAACAAATAGTGTACCGCAAAACACTAAAAAATAACGTGAAGTTGGGACTTGATCCCTGGTCACTCTCCAATGAGGAATGTGCATTTACTAACCAAACTATATATGCTTTCATTGCTAAGTAGGATCAGATAAATTAAGAGCTTTGTGTTGGAGAACAGAAGCGAGGAAAGAGTGCTGCGAAAGCACCCTAACTATTCACTAATTGAAAGGAATTTGCATAAAGGTCCATTTGATACGTACAATTGCATGAAAAGCCCCATTTAAAAAAAAATGCGAAGTTGAAGTAAATAAATGCTTTTCTAGTCAAAACTTACTGTAAATATCTATTAA
>JASFAX010001938.1:0-48121 GCA_030737875.1 Allium sativum | reverse complement strand
GACATGTCTATTACGAATTTAAAGCACTTGAGAAAGTGATGGATGTAGAATCCGTAAAAATAAATAAGATCATAAAAACATCACGGATTCGGATTCTAAATTACTCAAAGGAAAATAGTTCGTGAACACTTAAGTAAAAAGGGCGCAGAGCTCAAAGTAGTGAAAAATGTAATGAATAGCCATTAATGGTCAAATCACTACTATACAGTGTATTCCAATGGCCGCCAAAGCTAATCCAGTGGCTTCCAACAGTCTATCTATTTTGAAACTAGCCATTTGAAGCCGTTGGAAACCATTGGAATATAAGCCGTTTGCGGCTATTGGAAATCTCCTGTATACATTTTTCTAGCAACCCATAACCTGCTTCATTCTTCTTCCTCCACCCAAAACATAAAAAAACCTTCCACTCCTCCTTCCCAAATGCTGCACCACTCCATACCGCCTCCAAATCACCTCCGGCGTTGCCACCAATGTTCTCTTGCTACCCCTCCACTTTCCAACCTCTCACAATTAGGTTTTTCAGTTAAACCCTAACTATTTTGGTTTTGTATTTTAGGCCTAAATTTGTATTATACTCATTCCTAATAGCTATGAGTGTTTATTACATCATATTGCATGTTAATTGATATTGCTATCATATACATGTTCAAATTATCACCAATAGCTAGGTTAACTATATATGTTGTATATGTGTTTGATGATTTTGTTTAGATTGATCATAGGCATATGATAAGTTTTGCAAATAGTTTAATTTATGCGAACACGAGTTATGTATTATGTTGGAATTAATCATAGTTTTGGATAATTATGCGAAAACCAATCATATATTTTTGTGAATACGTGAAACTGATTTGGTGTTTAATAAGTTTTGAATGATTTCAGGTGATTTTGTTATGATTAACCATAGTTAGAATTCCTTAAATAGTGTAACTTAGTATATAAACAAATTATATATTTAATTTAGTATATAATGTTGTATATTAGCAAAAACGAGTTATATATTATGCAAAATAGTAAAAATATATGATTTAGAACAAATCTTCAAAACGGTAAAATATAAACAAATAATATATTTAAATTTAATATAAACAAATATTTAAACCCTTAGATGTTATTTGGCCTTTTCCGACAAGTGTTATATATGATTGTTATATAGATATTTGTTGTTTTTTACAAAACAGACATCCCTATTTATCTGATACAACATTCATCGGATTTGTCTCTGTATTGGACAAGTTATAAACACTATAAAGTAATTATGTTTTGTAAATCATATCATTTTAAATGGTTCACAAAATTTTGATGGCATTTCATTTTCGTACGTTGTGTACATGCAGTGTTTATGATACAAGGAACACGAAGAAGTACTGCCAAAATTTTGGGAAATCGTTTGAAATGATATGATTTGGGGAATGTAATTACTATTGGGCTTGTAATGGAAAGTAGGTGATGACCATTATAGAAGTCACATAAATGTCAGTGAATCATTAGTTATTTATTTAGAATAAAGTTTGTAAGAATGTTATATAAAGTGTATGTTTACTAAAGCAGTAATTAGACAACAACAACAACAAAGCCATATATCCCAAACAAGTTGGGGTTGGCTAGATATGGAACCTATAATTAAAACAAAACAAAATAAATAATGATGATAATAATATATATATATACATAAAGGGTTTAAAATAACCAAACAAATAAAAAGTCGTCCGATAAAGGTTTTTTTTTAAATAATAATAATAAGTAAAAAGGTTCAATAAAAGCGAAATAAAATCTAAAATAGTAATAAAAAGTAAAAAGGTTCGGTAAACGTGAAATAAAGTCTAAAAAAACCTACGGTTCTGATACATGTATTGCCAATTTCCATGCACTCCTATCAACTACCAGCTCTTCCAATAAACTCCAGTTACTTAAATCTCTCTTTATTATCTCCTCCCATGTCATTTTAGGTCTATCTCTCTTTAGGCCTTCGGCGCGGCCTAGAATTTCAACGCGTACAGGTGCATCGTATGGTCGACGTTGGATATAACCAAACCATCTCAAGCGGTATTGGACTTACTTCTCTTCAATAGGTGCAACTCCAAGTTTTTCCCGAATATCCTCATTTCTAATCCGATCTCGTCTGGTATGCCCACAGCTCCAACGCAGCATCCGCATCTCTGCTACGCTTATCTTCTTGACGTGTTGCCTCTTAGTAGGCCAACATTCTACACCATATAACATTGCAGGCCTGATTGCTGCCCTATAAAACTTTCCTTTAAGCTTCTGAGGAATCTTTTGATCATAGAGAATGCCAGATGCTAGTCGCCATTTCACCCATCGTGCTTGAATTCTGAAACTAACATCCTTATCAATCTCTCCATCAAACTGCAACATAGATCCTAAGTATCGAAACGTTTCCTTCTTGGGTACTACTCTACCGGCTAGGATAACATCTCCGTCATCTGACCTGACACTGCTAAACTCACACTTCATATACTCTGTTTTAGTTCTGCAAAGCCTGAAACCCTTTGATTCCAAGGTCTCCCTCCACAACTCCAGTTGTCGATTAACCCCTATTCGTCTTTCATCAATCAGCACAACATCATCGGCAAAGAGCATACACCAGGGAATCTCCCTTTGCATATCTTTTGTGATTTCATCCATCACTAATGCAAAAATATAGGGGCTCAAAGCCGAACCTTGATGTAACCCTATGTTAATTGGAAAGTCTCTCGTCTCACCATCGCATGCCCTAACACTAGTCGCAACCCCTTCGTACATATCCTTAATAAGGGTAATATATTTTGATGGCACTCTCTTCCTTTCTAGCGCCCACCACATAACCCTCCTCGGCACTCTGTTATAAGCTTTCTCCAGGTCAATAAAAACCATGTGGA
Organism: Allium sativum; assembly: GCA_030737875.1. NCBI lineage: Eukaryota > Viridiplantae > Streptophyta > Magnoliopsida > Asparagales > Amaryllidaceae > Allium > Allium sativum. Next base: position 45,242 of record JASFAX010001938.1, on the reverse strand, counting down.
GATCTTTCTTCTGCTCCCTATATCTCTCCATAAGTTGCCTAACCAAGAAAATCACCTCAGTGGTTGACCTTCTAGGCATAAAACCAAATTGATTCCTAGAGACACTTGTCAACCTCCTCAAACGCTGCTCGCAAACTTTCTCCCAAAGCTTCATTGTATGACTCATAAGCTTAATTCCTCTATAGTTTGTACAACTTTGAATATCTCCTTTATTCTTGAAGATTGGAACTAAAATGCTTCTCCTCCACTCATCTGGCATTTTGTTTGATTTGAAAATATTATTGAACAACTTAGTTAGCCATCTTATCCCTGCACCACCAAAGCATCTCCACACCTCAATAGGAATGTTATCAGGCCCTACCGACTTGCCTGATTTCATACGTTTCAACTCCCCCTTTACCTCAGCTTCTTGAAATCTCTGCACAAAATGTCTATTGGTGCCGTCGGTTAAGTCTTCCAACTCGATCGAACAACTATCACTTTCTTCGTTGAAAAGCTTATCAAAGTATTCTCTCCACCTATTCTTTATCTCATCATCCTTTACCAAAAGTCTATCATTCTCATCCTTAATGCATTTAACCTGATTGAAGTCCCTTGTCCTCCTCTCGCGTAGCCTAGCTATTCTGTAAACGTCTTTTTCACCCTCCTTTGATACAAATCTTCATATGCTCGTCCCCTTGCTTCACTCACTTCTCTCTTTGCAGTCTTCTTTGCCACTTTGTACCTGTGCATTTCCTCTCCGCTTCTATGACGGTACATGCATTTGTAGCATTCCTTCTTCTCTTTGATAGCCTTTTGCACCTCGTCATTCCACCACCACGAATCCTTGGGTTCTCGCTTGCTTCCTCTTGTTATCTCAAATACCTTAGTGGCGACTCTCCAAATGCAAGTTGTCATCACATTCCACATGACATTTGCTTCTCTTTCCACATTCCAAGCCCCTTCTCCCATCACTCTATCTTTAAACACCCGTGAAGCATCTGCTTTGAGTTTCCACCATTTTGTCCTGCTAATCTTCGCTCTCTTATCCTTCACCACCCGAAGACGAAACACGCATACCAAGAGCTGGTGTCGTGAGACGACACATTCTCCAGGTATGACCTTGCAATCAACACAATCTCGTTTACTATCTCTCCTAGTTAGGACAAAGTCAATCTGGCTAGCCTGATGGCCACTACTGAAGGTGATCAAATATGATTGCCTCTTTCTAAAGAAGGTATTAGCAATCATGAGATCAAAAGAAAGAGCAAAATTCAAAATATCTTCACCCTCTTGGTTCCTACTGCCAAATCCAAAACCACCATCCACTCGCTCAAAACCCCCGCTAGATGAGCCAACATGGCCATTGAAGTCTCCTCCTATAAAAAGTTTCTTGATATTATGCACATTCCTAACCATGACATCCAAATCTTCCCAGAACTTCCTTTTGGCATCTTCACTTAGACCTACCTGTGGGGCATATGCGCTAATGACATTCAAAACTGCCTCGCCAACTACTAGCTTAACTAGGATGATCCTATCCCCTCGTCTTCTGACGTCAACCACATTGTTCTGAAGGTTCTTGTCAATCAATATGCCTACCCTGTTCTTGTTACGTACTTCTCCCGTGTACCACAATTTGAAGCCAGTGTTCTCCACCTCCTTCGCCCTCTGACCCACCCATTTAGTCTCTTGAACGCACAAGATGTTAACCCGTCTCCTAATCATAGTATCCACTATCTCTCTTAATTTTCCTGTTAAGGACCCTACATTCCAACTACCTAACCGAACCCTATTATCATTGACTAGCTTCTTGCCCCTTGCATCCGCCGAGAAAAATGCAAGGACCCTTGCTCACTTATAACTACACGGGGCGTTGGTGTAGCGCGCCACTAAGAGAATGGCGGCCCAACCCTTGCATATTTAACACCATATCCGAGCCTTGATATAGCGCGTCGCTAAGAGGGTTACGCCCCAACGATATATCATAAGGTTCCATATCCATAAGAGAGTCTATGTTTTTACGTTGGCTCGCCAAGCCTATCACAACCCTCCTCTTTTACCCTGGCTTGGGACAGGCTGCATAGGAAACTACACATGCGGAGTTTAAAGCAGTAACTAGAATATAAAAAAATATAAAACAAATGACTAATATTTGTTTTACTTTCCATTATAGATTTAAAGTAGGAAAAATGGTTAATTATTTTATTGATTGGAGCTGGATGTAACAAAGAAGGGAAATTAGTGGATCGGTAAGTGAACATTTTCTTAATGGGGTGCATATATTCATCGAATTTGCTTGAAGTAATATTGGAAAAGACGTAGAAATTAGTTGTCTATGTAGTATGTGCAAATTTTTGAACTATTTAATACCAGTTATGGTTAGGGTTCATTTGCGTCAATATGGTTTCGTACCTGATTATTTGGTGTGGGACCGTCATGGAGAAATTGTTGTCTCTAATCAAGAATAGTCAGTAGAAGTCACTGATGATGGAGTTAGTACGACAAATCTCATAGAATATATGGTTGATGATGCAACATGATCATTGTTCCCTTAAAATTGTTAATGACAATGTTAACGTCGAAGAGGAACCAAATATTGGTGCTAAAATTTATATGATTTATTGCATGCTGCTAAAAAACCTCTTTGGAATGAATGTAAAAGCGAAACTCAATTATTTATAACTGCAGAGTACATCACAACGAATTCAAAATACAACCTTATCGAAGCTAGATATACAGCTATTGTTCAAGCTGCTAAATGCCATATGCCATCTGATAATTGAACATGCGAAAAATATTATGAAGTGAAAAAACTTATGTCATCTTTCTATTTGTTGTATCAAAAAATAGATACATGTTTGAAGGGTTACATGTTGTTTTGGAAAGAAGACATCAATCTTAGGAATTGTAAAATATGTAATCAAGAAAGAAACAAACCAAGGAAAAAGAAGGGAAAAAAAGTTCCGTACATGCGTGTGCATTATTTACCTATCACTCCAAAACTTCAAAGGTTGTATGCATCATATGTAACAGAGCATCATATGAGATGGCACAGTGTGAGAACACCTGAAGAAGGTACGTTAACACACCTATCCGATGGAGAAGCATGAAAATATTTTGATAAAAAATATCCTGATTTCGCAGCGGAAAGCCATAATGTTAGACAAGGTTTATGTACGAATGACTTCTCACTGTTTTCTCAGTTTGGTTCTAAGTATTCATCTTGGCCTATAATAATTACACCTTACATTCTACCCCTATAGATATATATGAAATCTCCATACAAGTTTCTCACAGTTGTCAACCTAGACCCTGATGATCCGACATAGAGCATCGATATTTACTTACAACCGAACAATTGAAAAAATTATGGTATGAAGGAGTTGTAACATTCAACGTATTAAAAAAGTTTTTTTTTCGATGTTTGCTTCTTAGTTATGGACTATTAGCGATTTTCCTGTGTATGCAGTGGTTTTGGGTTGGAGTACGACCGGTCGTTTTGCTTGTCCTTATTTCATAGAAGAAGCCAAGCATTTTCCTTACCGCTTAGGAAGAAAATTTCACGGTTTGGTTGTCATCGATGTTTTCTTCATACTAATCATCTTTTAAAAGAGACAAAAATTTCACGGCTAATAGACATGAGAATCTACAAGCACCAATGTGGGTTTGGTCAAGTCAGGACATATATATATATATGAACTTGTAAGAGATTATCCAGAGATACACGAAATCCAAAGCATGCTATGAACAAGACAATAACCAAGTTAAAGTACTATTAAAATGGATGGAAGGATTACGATTTCTTGATGGAATTGCCTCTAATCTTGGAAGATGTGTCAACTATAAAAACGGAAGACTCAGTGGAATGAAAAACCATGGTTGTCATGTAATGATGGAAAATTTCTTACTCGTCATTTTCAAGGAACTGTTGCCCGTAAAAGTTTGGAAGGTAATAACAGAACATAGTTTATTTTACAAGGATCTTTGTTCAACTAACGTTAAAAGTTCACCATCTACTTGAACATGAAGAAGAAATCCCTATACTGCTCTGCAAACAGGAGAAAATATTTCCTCTAGGTTTCTTTAATGTAATGGGTTATTTACCTGTTCATCTTCCTTACGAAGCTCATCTTTGTGGTCTTGTGTAATATGGATGGATGTATCCATTCGAAAGGTATGTTATCATATTGAGTATGCAAATGTTAATTTAATTATAAATAAAAGTTAATATTGAACCAAAATATTTTTTATTTGGTACTTACATTTAAAGAAAAAACTGAGACAAAAAGCTCGAGTTGAAGGTTCCACTTACAAATCATATATCGAAGAAGAAGCTTCATTCTTTTTCTCTTATTATTTCAATGATCATGTGAAATTATCATTTGAAAATGTTGCACGTAATGATGAGGCCAATGAACAGGATTCTTCTTCTGAAAAAATGTTATATATAATTAAATAACATGGTCGACATTTTGGAAAATGTATGGAAATGTGGCTAGATGATAGAGATTAGCATGTAACGCACACATATATTCTTTTTAATTGTCCTAAAGTTGCACTATTTGTTAGGTAATTATCACATTACAAGTTTTGTTAAATTTAATAATACACGTGTAAACTAATAATAATGCAATATATTATGTTTGTATTTGTAGTATTTACAGATCACAAAATCCAAGCGACAGTTAAGGAATGCGGACTGGATTGTTTAGGCAAAACTAACACTACAAGGGGGTGAATAATGTTTTCAAGAAATTTAAGAAAATATAAAACTAATATGATCTACTAGATGAAAAACACACCACAGAGATGATCACAGACGCAGAATCAGACACAAACACAGAAATAAACGAAAATAAAATGCAGAAAGGGAAAGAACACACCAGATTTTATACTGCTGCAGATTACTCCTACATCCAGTCCCATGCAACGCTAGATTGCACAGAGTTTTATTACTATATCAATATCCAAGTACAACACCCTTGATTTCTTGGCCACAAGGTTACCACTGACTCCAAGATCCCTTGATCAAGTATATTTCCCTTGATTTCCCTGGCTACAAGGTCACCACCATTTCCTTTCTTGATTTCAAGGCTACAAGGAACACAACTTTTCCCAAACACTTCCCAAAGGATTACAACAACCCTATAACTCTTCAATAGCACTTCGATTCAGAGAGTAATGAGTAGAGAGTGAGAAGATAAGAAGTTTTATATAAATAAAATTGAAATCGGCAGAGTATAAGTGTAGAAATAATAAAAATATGAAATATTAATGGTGTAATGAAAGGATATGAAGATGGAGAAGAAGAATGATAAAAAAAATGAAATCAGCCCCTATTTATAAGTTTTGAAAGGTTGCAACGCTTTTAGCACGTTACAAATAGTGAAAAGACGCTTCCTTTCAAAATTAAAAATGTGACAGTTATATGTCGGCATCCCTATATATATATATATATATATATATATATATATATATATATATATATATATATGTCGACATATGTCTTTCAAAATTTGAATGCTTTTTAAAGTGTTTTGCTATATATATATATATATATGTATATATGTATGTATGTATGTATATATGTATATATATAATTCTGGAAATTCTTAAGTTAAAACAAAGTGATATAGATAAGTATTATAGAGTAGAAAATCATATGAAATCATAAATATAAATTATATAACCATATTTATAAAAATTATAAATTTTAAAACTATATAAAGTATTTATAAAAGTATATGACTATATAAATATATATAAAACTTACAGACTTAAAAATTCAATTTTAAAATCAAAAGTAGGATAGAAAAACTTAAATAGAATTAGAAATAGAATTTGAAAATAGAGTTTGAATTTTGAAAATCATAATTTGAAAAACAAAATTTGAATTTGAACCTCGAGTGCTATTCAGAGTCTTACACAGACTAGACTCTATTACTCTATTTATCTTGAACTCTTGAAATTCGATTACTCATGAGTCTTGAATCTTCTCTGAATTCTGAATTCTCTTGAATCTCTAAAAGCTCTTTAAATTGTACAGTCTTTAGTATTAATTCCTATAGACAAATCCTGCATATATGTGTATAAATATTCTCGATAGAGATGTTAGTATATATTTTATTGTCAATTAATATTGAAATAAGGTTGTTGTCATCAAAACTCCATTCTCCAACAACGACTGTTTAAGCAAAGATTTCAATGCTTGGTTTTCGAAATACGTTTCTGATCCTACAAATCATGTGCTCGATGAAGGACTGGAACATTTGGTGTTGGGACCGAAAATAAAAATTAAAATGTATCCAATATTTTTCGTTAGCGGAAATAAATTCAACACCAAAGAAAACGATGCTGAAAAATTAACAATAATATTAGTGTATTTGTTAAAGGCAGCGATGATCCTAATAATCATACAAATGACTTTTATGGCGTTTTAACTCAGATTTTGCAATTGACGTATTTTACAAGACCAGCGAAGGATGTTTTTTGTTTATACGAAACTGGTTCAACAATGTTCTAGGTTCTGGTATTAATGTGCATCCAAATTATAATTTTCTAAAAATTAAGCATACCTCGCGTTATCAAAGTACGACCCTTTTGTACAAGCTAACAAGCCCTATAAGCTTATTACATCCCTTATCCATCTCTAAAAATAGATAAAACAGGTTGGTCTGCATTTTTTAAAACCAAGACAAGATTTAAATTCGATGGAAATAATATTCCAGACGAACAAGCCTATCAAGACGATCTCGAGGAAAATGTTGAAATAGCAATTACATATGATCTAACTGATTTCAGGCCATTAAATTATGAGACAAATGTATTAGTCGAAGCATTTGAGAGTGCAGAGGAAAACGACATAGAACACGAAACCGAGTCTAAATCAGAAAACTATGAGAACCGAGTAATATCTGGTAATTTTTACAATTATTCACATTACATTTTTCTCTCCTTAATATTGCATTTATCCATGTTATACAATTTTAATGACAACAAGTGTATACTCAAGCACACAACACGCACACAACTTGATACATAAGCATGTATTACATTTTTTAATTGTTTATCATATCATAACTACTATGATTTGCATATATATATATACATATGTATGTATGTATGTATGTATGTATGTATGTATGTATATGACAGGTATTATGCCTGGCTCTATGCGACGTAGCTCTTCCCAGCAGATTGGTGAGAGTAGTGGCGAGTAACCAGCTCGTTCAGTCGTTTACTTCTAGCCTAAGGCTGATCAGGCGTAAGTGTTAAAAACAGAGGACTCGAGTTGGAGCTATCGAAAGTGGTTATGAACATTTCCAAGAATGCATATACGGGTAGAATGATCGATTTCTGGCCTAAATGGTGCAAGACCCTTGACACCATTAGAGAGGCCAATGGCAAGACCCTTGACACCATCAGTAATATTTTCTCATTGCACGAGGCTAATTAGATCTATAAGAGGCTGACATCACCTTAGTTCAACGTCACTGGAACTCAAAGGTCGCTAAGAACTACAGGGAGAAATGTCAGAGATAAAAAAGGGGAAGAAACCAAAATGGATGAGCGTGGCTGTATGGGAAAAGTGGGTTGGCTGGTGTAACACTGAAGAATTCATGGTAAATCGACCAAAAACCTCATTTATTATTTTGCGATTTTTTTTGGCAAAACTGACCGATTTTTGTACTGATCTGCAATACTCTTTTATTAATAAAAACTAAAATACATGAGACTACAGGTGATATACAAAGCGTATGTCAACAATAGGCTTCCACACAGGGAAGAGAGTTCTATGCTTGAACATATTACATCTACAAATTCCTGACCTACATTTCATGGTACCAAATACATGTTGCCTTGTAATGAGTGAAAATTACAAAAGCAATATGGAAGAAGCAAGGATTCAAACCATTTTCTTGGAGATTATTCATCGTCTTTTTCTTCATAATTCTAGTGATGGGTGTTTTAGGCGTCAGTTTCTCACCAGAGCTTGTAGTAACATGGTTGGCTCGAATATGTAGAGGCTTATCCTTGTTTCCCGAGGGAGGAGCAATGTGCACATATGGGGACACAGCATATTGACCAATGGCTTTGACTGTTCGACATTGGTGATCTTTGAGTTTCATTTTAAACAAACCTGTGATAGCAATAATTATATCTCTACCATGTTCATTGTTACCCAAGCTGGTTCGTAGTGTTGCACATTCTAACAGTTACTTTTGAAGTATTTTACTATCGGCTTTACTGTTACCTTCACAAGGTAGGTCTTCTTCGAAATTTTCCATTAAGAGGCCAACATGTTTTAGCAGCTATTTAGTTTTATCTTGATTATCATTAATGCTTTCCTGTACTATATTTTGTTTGACATTCATTTGTTGCATTGCATCTGGTGGTTCGTGCAAGGCAGCATCAATTCCTACCGTGTCTTTGTTTATTTGATCCACTGTCTTTAAACAGTTACGAGTTAACTCACCCTCAGCAGCCTCATCTCCATGTTTCTGAATTTCAACTGATTTGGGTTCTTCATGACCTGCCTCTGAAAGATCAACAACGCCAGTACCAAAAGCTATTACATCACCTAATGTTTTCACATTAACATCAACTTCAACAACCAACTCCTTCTGCTTTGCATTGCCGTCTACTCCTCGTTTGTTTACTGATTGTTTAAACTAACTTTATTACTTTCCTTACCTCTCTCAACAAGTTCAGCATTATGACACCCAACGTCCATTAATGTCACCCTTTATCAGAATGCATTAAGTTCCGTGAAGGGTTATAGGTAAACAGAAATAGAAACATCACAAGACAAATATAAAATAGCAACGAAATTTAAAACTTTATTTTTCAAACAGAAAACATCGTGGTCCAAATTCCAGTTACAACATAAGTCTGAAATATAGAAAACCCACTACATCAAATTAAAATATCTTCCTTGTACTAAAATCATCAGAATACAGTAATATAAAATAATAGTCCCCCAAAAAGAGCCATAACAGAGAAGACAAATGGTCAAAGCGGTACAACGAAGAAAATCCAAAATCCAAACAGAAACATAAGAGAGAATCCTAATCAAGCCTAAGAACTCCCACCTTGAGAATGTTTGGGGAGGAAAGGAAGAGAGAGAAAAGGAAACAAAACAGGTCAGACATAAAGTCTGGAGAGTCCAGTTACTTTTAGAAAATAAATAAGTAAAATCATTATGATAGGCATATAAACTGGATGAGAGAGTTAAAAGTATCATAAGACAGGTATAAAAAACCGAGCAAGATAAGCAGAATGAACATAACTGAATAGATTATGCTTCCGAATACTTTTCTCTGCACCAATACTAGTATAACAGAAACAGAATGATCCTAATTGAAATATTATGGTAGACTTAGGTGTACTTCTAGTGACGGGTTTTACCCCCAAGCGATAATAACAGGCTTCCCAACAAAAATAATGGGTGTTACCCCCAAACGATAATAACGGGCACCTAGACAGGAAGAACTAGATGTACCCTAATTACTACTCCAATTGATCGGCTCCCTATCCCGTAAATACCCTGTGTTGACCCCATAGTAGGATGTATCACTTCCTAAAGTGGAAACCCCCAAATAGACACAGCCATATCTACTGGTGATATAGCATCTTATTTCCGCTAGCAAGCGGATCTATGCACGCACAAGACTCTGTTTGAAGGCGCCATCAGGCACTTCCACCTACATAGACCTATTATAATCAGCTCAGTAAGCGTTCCCTGACCCATACCTAGTTCGGGGTCCCTCTTTGGATACCAATATGGGTTACTGACTGATACGGGTCCCACACAACAGATGATACAAACTACACCCTAGGCTTGCATCCCTACTACTAGGATTTTGATAGGTTATGCCGTACATAATAACAAGCCTGCATAACCCCAACACATAAAATAGGTTAAGTTTATCGGGTTCGCATAACACTAACAGATATAGCAGGTTAAGTTTTGCATATTAACAGGTTCATATAACCCCCACAGATTAAATAGATTTACTTAACCCTGTGGATTCAAAAAATTTACTTAACCCTACAGATTCAATAAATTATAGTTTAATGGCTTATATAATCCCTGTGGATTAAACTAGTTAAGTATTACAGGTTAACATGTTATTATCATTCCCCGCTCGTGTATGTTAATCCACTAGACCTCTCACATTAAGTTGACCAATTGTGGACGCTGGATATGCCGAGAGGTTCCGGGGAGACTTCTACTACGATTTGAACATAACCTCGTGTCTTAGCACCGTTGCATGTATATTTATGCACTAGACCCCTCACATTAAATTAACTACTTGTGGATGCTGGATTTGCCTGGCGGTTCCGGGCAGAGTTCTACCATAAGTTGAATTTAACCTCGTGTCCAAGTGCAGTTACCATTTCTTAATTGCCATAATTGTGTTAAAAATCTTTTTGGTCTAATAATCCTATTTAGGAGTTACTCATGCTTATCATAGTTTTTTCAATTAAAATATTCAGTTTCAACATACTTCGGCAGATTAGTCATTTTAACAGGTTAAACATCTCCGCAAGTTAAAGCAGGTTGCTTACAGTTTTATTAACATGTTTCGCTTAATATTAAATTAAGCCTATAGATTTATTCGCCCTAAATGACGGTCATAATTCACAGTATAACATGTTCCCCAGGATTAGTCTTACATTACAGTATAGGTTATGCCCCAAAATAGTCATGATTCGTAATACAAGTTATGCCCCCAATTTATCCTTCCCAACCATTTCCAATTTCGTCCGTTCGCATATTTCAGTGATAGGCCTAGGCTCGAAGGTAGCCTAGGCTAGGGAAAGAGGGAGAAAAGAGAACAGAATTAGGCATAATAACAGAATAGGCATATGATAACAGAAATAAGCATATAAGAAATGGGCATATAACAACCGAACAGTAGATCAGGTGCACATGTAATGGCAGATATGTTTACGTATGAATCAGATTCTTAACAGGCATAGGTTTAGATCCAGATTTATAGGCATGTCAAAATTACTTATTAAATGTTTATAACTAAAAATAACGTGTACTCATAGAGACTGGATATAAAGAACAGAGAAAAGAATGTTGATGTTGTAGTAGAGATTCTTGAATATGTATAAGTCGTTGTTGTAGAAGAATAGGATAATTCAATCAAAGCTAGGATAACATCTTAGTGTCTCCATTGTTTTGGGTGAATAAAACAATAGAAATGTCATCTTATTTATAGCCTACTGCCAACGAATCTCGTTCAGAAAAGCATCCAGGTGCAGGGTAGGAATCTGCCCCGGATCTGGGGTGGGTCGACCCTAGGGCCAACACCCCCTTGTGTGGGTTGACCCTAGGGTCGACCCCATAGGGTGCGGGTTGACCCCTAACAGGCCAGATTCCCGCTTCGATTTCCCGCTCCGATTTTTGAATTATTTTGAATTCTAAACTTGATTTGTTTATATGTACTTCTCTAATATGCATACAAACTTCTAGGCTTAATAACTTCCTCATACTATGTCCGTTTTACACAAACTCGAATTCTATCTTAAGAAGAATTCCGAGAAGAACACAATGGTGTAGTCTGTTTTATTAATTCCTAAATATTTAATTATGTACTCTTTAGTTTAACATTATAGTATTCTTTAAAATTACGAGGTATTACATTCTCCCCTACTTAAAGGATTTCGTCCCCGAAATCTCCAAGTTAAGAAGAATGTATATCCTAACATCCATCAACAATCTACTCATTCACCAATCACAGGCATCCATTGTCCTTAGAAGATTCCTAATGTTTACACGAACATATGCAAAGGTGTGTGTATTTGTCCCTATGCTAATGCGAAAAATCAGATGGTCTATTGATTCAGTTAAGAACAGAGAAAAGAATGTTGATGTTGTAGTAACATTCTCCCCTACTTAAAGGATTTCGTCCCCGAAATCTCCAATTTAAGAAGAATGTATATCCTAACATCCATCAACCATTTACTCATTCAACAATCACAGGCATCCATTGTCCTTAAAAGATTTCTAATGTTTACACGAACATATGCAAAGGTGTGTGTATTTGTCCCTATGCTAATGCGAAAAATCAGGTGGTCTATTGATTCAGTTGACCTCCTTAATGCAATGTATGTTAGTGCCATGAATCCAACATGTATGCAAATAATCCTAATATACCATGTAAACTCTAAATGTGTGCACAACTATCCATCCAAATGCAACATCCATATGATGACATACTCATTTCCATCCATAAAAAGAAGAAAAATGCACACTCATCCATATGCAGTATGAGAGTGATTGAGCCGATCTAGTGCCTAACATGTGCGTATATGCATCCACGAGCAACAACTAGCAAACATTTGCATCCACTTGCATCCATTAAACATAACATGTTTCAAACACATGTTTACGTCCATATGTTCCCTACCCAATGGTCGAAGATTCAATCGATAGGATATACTTAAATGATAGAAGCAAGTATGAAATGAAGCTTGGAAAAAGAAGAAAAAACATACCCTTAAAAAGGAAAGGGTACTAAGCGTGAATCTTGTCTTCAGTCGCTTAAGTTACATCCTCACAGTCTTCTCCCCATTGAACTTTCATCAACTTGACCTCTCGGTTGCGTAGCTTCTTATCCTCTAATCCAAGAATACGGGTAGGAACTCATCTAATGTCGCCTCCCATTCTATCTCGACTTCCTCAAGCATACTCGGCTCAACTACTTCTACGGTATTATGTAGACACTTCTGCAAATGAGAAACGTGGAAAACATCATGAACACCTGTCAATCTCTTTAGTAGCTTCACCCTATAGGCCAATTGGCCAATCGTTTCTGTTATGCGAAATGGTCCTACAAACCTTGGTGCCAATTTCCCTACAGATCCAAAGCGAACCACATTCCTCAAAGATGATACCTTGATGAAAACCATGTCTCACACCTCAGACTCAATATCAGTCCTTCTCTTATCTGCATATGACTTCTGCCTGTTCTGAGCTGTCTTCATGCATATGCGGATAAGATCAATCTTCTCTGAAGTTTCTCTAATCATCTCAGGTCCAAGTAGAAGCCTATCCGTAGACTCCCACCAACAAGTCGGTGATCTACAAGGTCGACCGTACAATGCCTCGAAGGGTGCCATGCCAATACTAGCTTGATAAATATTGTTGTAGGTGAACTCTACCAAAGGAAGATGCTCCTCCCATGTCTCCCCGAAGTTTAGGATAGACAGTCTCAAAAGATCCTCAAGAACTCTATTCACCCTCTTCATCTGCCCATCGGTCTGAGGGTGACAAGTGGTGCTCAAACACAACTGTGTAACTAATGCCTCTTGCAAGCTCCTCCAAAACTCACTAGTGAATACGGGGTCACGATCACTCACTATACTGGAAGGTACCCCATGTAGACGGACTATCTCACAAAGATAAACTGATGCCAACTATGATGTTGTTCTCTTACTCTTAAGAGGAATGAAATGAGCACTCTTAGTATGCCTGTCAACTATAACCCAAATACTGGTGTTGCCTTTCCTCGATCTAGGCAAACCATCAATGAAATCCATAGAGATGCTCTCCCACTTCCACTGTGGGACCTCCAAAAGATGAAGTAAACTGTCGGGCTTCCTTTGCTCAGCTTTAAATTGTTGGCAAATTAAACAACGAGAAACAAACTCCGCTACATATTTCTTCATCCCAGCCCAAAAGAAAACCCTCTGCATATCTCTATACATCTTATCACCACCTGAATGGATGGTCATCCCAGAATGATGGGCTTCCTCAAGCTATCTTCAATAGACTCCCAACTAGGGGAACACAAAGCCTTCCATCTCTTCACAACCATCATGTATCATCCTTGGAATATCTACTAAGGTGACTAGAGGCCTCCCCTCTACTGAGCCCGTCCAAGCTGTCTGCTATCTGTAGGTTTTCTCATTGCGAAGTTCCTATTTGAACCACAAGAGTAGGTTGCACCTCTAAGGATGCCAACAAAACAGGTATAAGATCCGTAGATGGCCTAATATCAAAGGCCGATATGTACTGCAAACTTGCCTCTCTACGAATAGGGGACTCAAAGTCATCCTCCGCCTACACAATGCATCCGCCACCACATTACCCTTTCGAGGGGTATAAGAAATCTCAAAATCATAGGACGCTAGGTGAAACATCCCACCTCCATTAAGGTCACTCACAAAGGGAATGCCTTAACTTCGGTGGAGTATTATAGGTAAAAGATGTAGATAAATTACAAGACAGACAAATAAAGCAGCGGAAAATAAAGTCATTTTTATAAACAACTTAATTCAATCAAGCTTTAACAACAGTTGTTTCAATCATACTTAAAAATAATACATAGAACTTTTGTCTTGATTTAAAAACTTCCAAGTATAAAAGAAGCATAAAATAACAATGATATTCCCCAATAAAGCATGAACCACCCATAGCAGTGGAAGAGAGAGTCTAAAGCAATACATCGACTATCTTCGAGCTTGGAAAGAAAACTGAGCTAAGTGGTAACAGTTCCTCCCTGCAAACCTGGGGGAGGGGAGGACGGAAGAAAAGAGGAGAAACAAAACTAGGTCAGACATAAGTCTGGTATGTCTAGTGACTTTCAGCATATAAACAGGCAAAAGCATCATGACATGAATAAACTGAATATAAGACAATACCGTGAGAAGAAGGATAACAAGATAACATACGATTAGTATAAGGTATGATAAAGCAAGGTAAAATGAATGCGCTCCTACTCTTTCTCTGCTTCGCCATTACCTTGTTATTCTGATTTCTATATCTCTGCACCACCTAACTAGTGTCCCAACTAGTAATCTGTATAAAATGATAATATGATAACGTGATCCCAATTCCCGCAATTGTGGTAGCCTTCAGGTGTACATCTATTATGAGGATTCCACCTCAATCTGTCTAATTTCCATGAATGTTTTAGATGTACCCTTACTAACCTATTGATCGGCTCCCTACTTGTATTAATTTCTCTTATGTCATTGTCAATCGGCCCTCTCTTGCATGTAGATACCCTGTGCTAGTCCCACCATAAGGTGTATCAATCCTTATGATAACAACCCGACACGATTCAAGATGCACAGTGTATAACTACTGGTACCCAGTGTCTGCTTTTTCCCACTGCGGAGTACGTGCATGCCCATAAACCATCGGAACCTACACTGACGTATCCCCTGTCGCTGTTTTGACTGCTTGTAATCAGCCCAATATTCGTGCCCCACCCTGCCTAGTTTAGGGTACCATGATACATCTATGTGGGTTACTGCTGAAATGGGTCCCCATTGCTGGTTAAGTTCGTGGGCCTATATATATAAATATTACCCACCTACACGAGATGTACTTAAACCTCCCACCGATTCTAGCATGTTTTCTTAACGGTTAAGTTTGTGGGCCTATATGTACCAACATTACCCACCTACACAAGATGTAATTAACCCTTCCATCGATTCAAGCATATTTATTTAACGATTAAGTTTTGTGGGCCTATATTTATTAATATTACCCACCAACTCGATATGTACTTAACCCTCCCACACATTATGTCATATTGGTTAAGTGTTGTCCATACATGTTAACTTAACCCACCCATTCATCATGTCATGTTGGTTAAGTGTTTCCTATTAACTTAACCCCGTTCGTCATCAAATTATATTGATCAAGTGTTCCTTGTTAACTCAACCCCACGTTTTCATCATGTTGTATTAGTTAAGTGTCATAAATCAATTCAAGTTAACTTAACCCCACGTGTTCATCATATTGTATTGGTTAAGTGTCATCAACCAATTCAAGTTAACTTAACCCACGTGTTCATCATGTTGTATTGGTTAAGTGCCATCAATCAATTCAAGTTAACTTAACCCACATACTTTTCATAATTACTTTGGTTAAATGTTGTCTTCTTGTGTTAACTTAACCCTACCACAAATCAAGTCATATTGGTTAAGTGTTTCTTATTACTTAACCCTACCCATTCATCATGCTATACTAGTTAAGTGTTTCCTATTAACTTAACCCTAGTCATTCATCTTGTTATATTGGTTAAGTGTTCTTATTACTTAACCCTAGTCATTCATCTTAGCATGTCTTGTTCATTAGCATTAATTGATTTATTAATGCACCAACCTCTCACATTAGATATGTGTTGTTGCGGTTACTGGATGTGCCGGGAGGTTCTGGGCAGTTTTACACCACAACTCAATCTAACCTCAGGTTTTTCTTGGGCATGATGCACTAACCTCTCACATTAGATAGGTGTTGTTGTGGTTACTGGATGTGCCGGGTGGTTCCGGGCAGTTTTACACCACAACTCAATCTAACCTCGGTTAGGCATATTCATCTTTTCACATATTTACATATTTACAGTTTATATGTAAATTATTCACAATTGTTGTCAATTTCAGATTATGCCACATTTTCCATAAATGTCCAAGTCTAGATTTATATGTTAATTATCCCAACCAGTCATATTCCAATTCTCAAGTTATGCCCAACAAAACTAGTTGCAAGTTATGGCCCCCAAATTCAATTTCGAGTTATTACTCAAAATAGGCTATACCTAATCTTCCCAAGTTTGTACTAATAGTCATGCCCCAATACAACAATATACAATATTCTTCGGTGTCTCAACCAATGGTTATGCCCAATCTTGATCAATATCCTAATTTGCAGTTTTGTGCCTAATCTAGATTAATATTCCAATTTACAGTTTGCGCCAAATCTAGATTTAATATTTAAATTTACCCCAAGTTCGCAACAAAGACAGATTATGCCCCAAATCATAAGTTACAAAATTATGTTCCACCATTACCAAATTGACTATTCCCCATTACCCCTCATTCCAATCGCACGTATAATAAGTTTCATTCTAGATTCGAGGTTAATCTAGATTCATAAAATAAAGGGGGCGAAAGAGGAACATAAACGAGAGTAGGCATAAAACAGGCATTACAATGGTAGATCTGTCAAATATTTTGAACCTAAGAGGATTACAGATCTGTTAGGGGTATAACAAAGATAGATCTGAAACAAACTGACAGAAATAACCTCATAGACAAATAGATCCGATATAAATAACATCATGAACCTAAAAGGATTACATATCAGATGCCAATAAAGACAGGCATGATTGAATAATAACTTCCTAGGCATGTAAACCATTGATTCAATAGAAAGATAGGAATTAATCTAAAAGATTTATCATCAAGCATGGACTTAGATCCATTTCATTATACACCAAAATCACTATTAGGTGTTTAAATCTGAAAATAACTTGAACTTACATGTTTTTACAGTTCAATTTACGCCCCAAATCCCAAGTTATATGTCCAATATACTTTATGCCTCAAATCTCAAGTCATATGTCCAATACTTTATGCCTCAAATCTCAAGTCATATGTACAAAACATATTTTATGCCCAATTTTATTTCCAATGTACGTTCATCTCTTATGAGATCTGGCTCAGGCTCGCAGTAGCCTGGCTATAAAACAAAAAGGGAAGAAGGAAAGAAGAGACAAAGAATGGACATAATATTATCAATGAGATAGATCTAAAGGATATAGAAAGACAGGTAGAAATAGGCTTAATCTCGGATCCAGATTTATTACAATGTCAGAATCCCAACTAACTTTTATTTCTGAAAGTAATGTGAACTTACAAATTACAGAATGATCTTGAATTCTGGGATCTGTATTCTGAAACTGAATAGATCTCCCTTGAAGTAGACTATTTGTTCTTCTAGTTTAAATTTGATTTGATTCTTAGAAAATAGTTGTTGAAGTTGTTGAATTAGCCTTTGAATCTCTACTTGAATTTTAACTTGATTCTATAAAGGACTTGAGCAGCATAACCCCGTCTTTGATTTATTTTTATATGAATTTGGGTAGAGTATAGGAAAAATGAAGTTGTGTAGAGAAAATTGTAGCCTTAGTGGTTTTCATATAGCATAGGGATCAATGAATATGGTCAGAACGGGCGTCCAGTTGCAGAAAAATGAATCTGTCCTCGGATCTGGAAATAGGGAGAGGTCAATCTCCAGGTCGACCCCCTGGTCGACTTGTCTGACCCAGGTCGACCCCCCCTGTCAACCTGGGTCCTGGGCGGGAAATTTTCCGCCCAGCCCGGGTGTGATTTGAATTTCGAGTTTCAAACCTGAGCTATTTTATTTAAACCCCTGAAACTTCTGAAGGTCATAGCTTCTTCATACGGTGTCCGATTTACGCAAACTCGGACTCTATCTCAAGTAGAATTCCGAGACGAGCGTAATGGCGTAACCTGTTTCCCTTAATTCTTCTCTTAAAAATTAAGTATACTTTAATTTGTTACTTTGACGTTCACCAAAAATACGGGGTGTTACATTCTCTCCTCCCTAAAGGATTTCGTCCCCGAAATCTTTAAGTTAAGAAGAATGCATATCCTAACATCCAATGTCCATCTACTCAACCATTCAATCATAGGCATCCACTGTCCTTAAAAGGTTTCTAATGCCATATGAACATATGCAGAGTGTGTGTATATGTCTCTTATCTAATGCAAAATCAGGTGGTCTACTGATCCAATTGACCTCCTTAATGCGAATCATGAGAGTTTCATGCATCCAATATGTATGAAAATATCCCTAATCATGTAAATACTATATGTGTGCATATTCACTCATCCATATGCAACATCTATATGATAACACATCAAGTTTCAATAAAAATACATTCATATGCATATGCAATATGAAAGTGACTGAGCCGATCTAGTGCCTAATGTGTGTGTATATGCATCCACGACCAACCACTAGCAAACACTTGCAACCACTTGCATCCACCAAACATAACATGTCTAAAACACATGTTTACATCCATTGGCTTCTACCTAAGGATCGAGGATAGGACCGAGAGGATATACTTAAAAGATAAAGACTAGCATGCAAATAAATTTTACACAAATAGAGGAATCAAGGATATACCCTCAAAACGGGTATGATGCGTATATCTAGTCTTCAGTCTTCTAAGTCGCATCCTCTTGATCTTCACTCCACTGTACCTTAACTAATTTAACTTCATGATTGCGAAGCTTCTTGACCTCCATTTCTGAAACCCACTAGTAAAGATAGGACCTCGCTCACTTAATATGCTAGAGGGTATCCAATGTAGTCGAAATATCTTTCCAAGATAAACAGATGTTAACCATGATACCATGTGTATATACTTAGATGATTAGAGTTCTCTCCTCTACTTAGCTTATCCATCATGTCACAAATCTGAGGGTCTAAATCAAAAGGTTGCTATGTACTTTTTACCTCTCTTGAGGTCAGTCTTACTTAGGGCGCCTGCCACAACCATTTATCTCTCACGCAAACCATCCTAGTTGAACTCGACATCCCTCAAGTACAAGCCCCAAAGGCCTAAACGAATATCAGACAAGCACCCAAGGAATACCTCCTCTGAATTTGGACAATTTATGTGAGATGATACCAGTAAAACAACCAAACAATTGAGCACTTAACCGACTCTGGCTATCCTCGCCAATCTTGCTCCAAAAATATCGTTGATCACATAACTGGCTTTGCATTGTTAACTAGATATATGCGGAAGTCTATCTCGAGTTTTAGGGGGCAAACCCCTAACCTAATCAAAAACATCTGCGTACTCATGGACTACTCCAACGGATCGAAAATCGTCGATAAATACATAAAGTGATTCTAGGTAGCTAAGACAAACTGATCCCTTCGGATCGCACGAAATTTCGAGGGTATTCCTGAGGCAAGTCGAAAGTCTAACTACCCTCCTTTCACAATTACTAGCTAACCAATCCATGCCTAGAATCAACCCATAGCCCTTGAAGCCAAAAACATAAGTATCTCAAATCCTTACAAACCAAAGATAAATGAGCCGAACCACAAACTGGATTTGAGACAATAATGGGATCTTCTACTATACAAGTACTAAGGTGCAAAGACTCAACTATTGAAGCAGATATAGACGAATGTGAAGCGCTAAAATCAAAAAGAGTACTAACAGAATGATCAAGAAGGAAAAACTAAACTCTTTCAATAGAAACCTTACTACCTCTCTCTCAGGTACGCTGGTGGTGAGAGTAGGCACTTGCCCTCCTGAAAATCTTGTTCTTTGTTCTTGCCCTTGTCCTTAATTATATGACCCGTTATATCATAGTAAAGATACTTCCTCTTGTCTTAGGTTTTACTATTCTTTCCTCTTTCTTGTCCTGTGATTCTTCCACTTCAACCTCTTTCTTTTTGCCTCCTTTGTGAACCAACTCCATATCCATGAGTTTCTCATCCTTGGGTTGTGCTCCTTAGCCAAACTCACTCATTCTCATCTTTACTACCCTTGTGTAACACATTGACAAGTCTCTCGAAAGCTACCTCCATCGCACGGAAAATCCTACAAAGCTCGAAAGAAAATTAGACGCAGGTGAAACTACTGCGGTTATAGATGGAAGTTGGGCACTTCTTCGCCCTTTGACAGGTATCGTAGTCTTGTCAAGCCTACGGAACCATGCCGCGATGAGGTTACCTCCCAGAAAGCCAGGAGCCCCGGAGACTCGGTAAAGAAAGAAAACAAGGATTCAAATAGAGGATCAAAAGATAATGCATATGGCTTTGGGGAATATGCATACAAAACAAAAACAAACAATTGGAAATGCTTCTTTTAAAACCGTTTTGAAAATACTTTTTCAAATCTTTTATCTGATCCGGTAACCTTTAGCTCTGATACCAAGTGAAACACCCCAACTCCGTTAACGTCACTCACAAAGGGAATGCCTTAACTTCGATGGAGCATTATAGGTAAAAAGATGCAGATAAATTACAAGACAGACAAATAAAGCAGCGGAAAATAAAGTCATTTTTATAAACAACTTAATTCAGTCAAGATTTTACAACCGTTGTTTCAATCATACTTAAAAGTAATACATAGAACTTCTGTCTTGATTTAAAAACTTCCAAGCATAAAAAAAGCATAAAATAACAATGATATTCACCAATAAAGCGTGAACCAGCCATAGCAGCAGAAGAGAGAGTCTAAAGCAATACATCAACAATCTTCGAGCTTGGAAAGAAAACTGAGCTAAGTGGTAACATTTCCTCCCTGCGAACCTGGGGGGAGGGGGGAAACGGAAGAAAAGAGGCGAAACAAAACTAGGTCAGACATAAGTCTAGTAAGTCCAGTGACTTTCAGCATATAAATAGGAAAATGCATCATGACATGAATAAATTGAATATAAGACAATACCGTCAGAACAAGGATAACAAGATAACTTATGATCAGTATAAGGTATGATAAGTCAAGGTAAACTGAATGCCTTCTACTCTTTCTCTGCTTCGCTACTACCTTGTTATTCTGATTTCTATATCTTTGCACCACCTAACTAGTATCCCAACTAGTAATCTGTATAAAATGATAATATGATAACGTGATCCCAATCCCCGCAATTGTGGTAGCCTTCAGGTGTACATCTATTATGAGGATTCCACCTCAATCTGCCTAATTGCTATGAATGTGTTAGATGTACCCTTACTACCCTATCGATCGGCTCCCTATTTGTATTAATTTCTCTTGTGTCTGTGTCAGTCGCCCCTCTCTTGCGTGTAGATACTCTGTGCTGGTCCCACCATAAGGTGTATCAATCCTTATGATAGCAACCCAACACGATTCAAGATGCACAGTGTATAACTACGGGTACCCAGTGCCAGCTTTTTCCCACTCCGGAGTACGTGCACGCCCGTAAACCGTCGGAATTTACACTGACGTACCCCCTGCCGCTGTTTTGACCGCTTATAGTCAGCCCAGTAATCATGCCCCACCCTGCCTAGTTTAGGGTACCATGATACATCTATGTGGGTTACTGCTAAAATGGGTCCCCGTTACTAGGGTTTCCTACTGGTTAAGTTTGTGGGCCTGTATATATAAATATTACCCATCTACATGAGATGTACTTAACCCTCCCACCGATTCTAGCATGTTTTCTTAACGTTTTAAGTTTGTGGGCTTATATTTAACGGTTAAGTTTTGTGGGCCTATATTTATTAATATTACCCACCAATCCGATATGTACTTAACCCTCCCAAACATTATGTCATATTGGTTAAGTGTTGTCCCTTCATGTTAACTTAACCCACTCATTCATCATGTCATGTTGGTTCGTCCATCAAGTTATATTGGTCAAGTGTTCCTTGTTAACTCAACCCCACGTGTTCATCATGTTGTATTGGTTAAGTGTATAAATCAATTCAAGTTAACTTAACCCCATGTGTTCATCATGTTGTATTAGTTAAGTGTCATCAATCAATTCGAGTTAACTTAACCCCACGTGTTCATCATGTTGTATTGGTTAAGTGTCATCAATCAATTCAAGTTAACTTAACCCACCTACTTGTCATAATTACTTTGGTTAAGTGTTGTCTTCTTGTGTTAACTTAACCCTACCACAAATCAAGTCATATTGGTTAAGTGTTTCTTATTACTTAACCCTACCCATTCATCATGCTATACTGGTTAAGTGTTTCCTATTAACTTAACCCTAGTTATTCATCTTTTTATATTGGTTAAGTGTTCTTATTACTTAACCCTAGTCATTCATATGAGCATGTCTTGTTCATTAGCATTAATTGATTTATTAATGCACCAACCTCTCACATTAGATATGTGTTGTTGTGGTTACTGGATGTGCCGGGCAGTTCCGGGCAGTTTTGGACCACAACTCAATCTAACCTCGGATTTTTCTTGGGCATGATGCACTAACCTCTCACATTAGATAGGTGTTGTTGTGGTTACTGGACGTATCGGGCAGTTCTGGGCAGTTTTACACCACAACTCAATCTAACCTCGGGTTAGGCATATTCATCTTTTAACATATTTACAGTTTATATGTAATTTATTCACAATTGTTGTCAATTTCAGATTATGCCACATTTTACATAAATGTCCAAGTCTAGATTTATATGTTAATTATCCCAACCAGTCATATTCCAATTCTCAAGTTATGCCCAACAAAACTAGTTGCAAATTATGGCCCCCAAATTCAATTTAGAGTTATTACTCAAAATAGGTTATACCTAATCTTCCCAAGTTTGTACTAATATTCATGCCCCAGTACCCCAATATACATTATTCTTTGGCGTCTCAACCAATGGTTATGCCTAATCTTGATTAATATCCTAATTTACAGTTTTGCGCCCAATCTAGATTAATATTCCAATTTACAGTTTGCACCAAATCTAGATTTAATATTTCAATTTACCCCAAGTTCGCAACAAAGACAAGTTATGCCCCAAATCATAAGTTACAAAATTATGTTCCACCATTACCAAATAGACTATTCCCCATTACCCCTGCATTCCAATCGCACGTATAATAAGTTTCAGTCTAGATTCGAGGTTAATCTAGATTCATAAAATAAAGGGGACGAAAGAGGAACATAAACGAGAGTAGATATAAAATAGGCATTAAAATGGTAGATCTGTCAAATATTTTGAACCTAAGTGGATTACAGATCTGTTAGAGCACTTGAACCCGCTTGGATTACAGCTAGACAAATAGAAGCAGGGCGAAGAGGAATGACACGATATGCACGTCGTGGTGGAAAAATATGGGTACGTGTTTTTCCCGATAAACCTATTACAGTAAGGCCCGCAGAAACACGTATGGGGTAGTATAACAACGATAGATTTGAAACAAACTGGCAGAAATAACCTCATAGACATATAGATCCAATATAAATAGCATTAGGAACCTAAAAGGATTATATATCAGATGTCCAACAAAGACAGGCATGATTGAATAATAACTTCCTAGGCATGTAAACCATTGATTCAATAGAAAGATAGGAATTAATCTAAAAGATTTATCATCAAGCATGGACTTGGATCCATTTCATTATACGCCAAAATCACTATTAGGTGTTTAAATATGAAAATAACTTGAACTTACATATTTACAGTTCAATTTACGCCCCAAATTCCAAGTTATATGTCCAATATACTTAATGCCTCAAATCTCAAGTCATATGTCCAATACTTTATGCCTCAAATCTCAAGTTATATGTCCAAATCATATTTTATGCCCAATTTTATTTCCAACGTACGTTCATCTCTTATGAGATCTGGCTCAAGCTCGCAGTAGCCTGACTATAAAAGAAAAAGGGAAGAAGGAAAGAAAAGACAAAGAATGGACATAATATTATCAATGAGATGGATCCAAAAGGATATAGAAAGACAGATAGAAATACGAATAATCTCAGATCCAGATTTATTACAATGTCAGAACCCCAACTTACTTTTATTTCTGAAAGTAACGTGAACTTACAAATTACAGAACGGTCTTGAATTCTGGGATCTGTATTCTGAAACTGAATAGCTCTCCCTTGAAGTAGACTATTTGTTCTTCTAATATAGATTTGATTTAACTCTTAGAAAATAGTTGTTGAAGTCGTTGAATTAGCCTTTGAATCTCTACTTGAATTTTAACTTGATTCTACGAAGGACTTGAGTAGCATAACCCCGTCTTTGATTTATTTTTATATGAATTAGGGTAGAATACAGGCAAAATGAAGTTGTGAAGAGAAAATTGTAGCCTTAGGGTGTTTATATAGCATAGGGATCAACGAATCTGGTCAGAACGGGCGTCCAGATGCAAAAAAATGTATTTGTCCTCGGATCTGGAAATAGAGAGGAGGTCGACATGTCTGACCCAGGTCGACCCCCTAGTCGACCTGGGTCCTGGACGGGAAATTTCCCGCCCAGCCCGGGTTTGATTTGAATTTCGAATTTCAAACCTGAGCTGTTTTATTTAAACCCCTGAAACTTTTGAAGGTCATAACTTCTTCATACAGAGTCCGATTTACGCAAATTCAGGCTCTATCTCAAGTAGAATTTCGAGACGAACGCAATGGCATAACACATTTCCCTTAATTCTTCTCTTAAAAATCAAGTATACTTTAATTTGTTGCTTTGACGTTCACCGAAAATATTGGGTGTTACGCTAGGAAATCCACTCATCTCTATTGCCTCAAACTGAGATCCTTCTACGAGAATAAATGCTTGAGAGATTTATGATCGATATACAACTCGAACTTCTCTCCAAGTAGATAATAACGCCAAGTCTTAAGCATGCATACTATGGCATCCAACTCTAAATCATGGGTAGGGTGGTTCTTCTCATGAACTCTCAACTGTCTACCACCGTAACATACTACCCTTCCCTGTAGCATCAAAATGGCACCAAGCCCTATACCACAAGCATTGATGTATACTGTGAACACCTTGCTCCCATCAGACAAAGTCAAGACTGGAGCTGTTGTCAGAGCCCTCTTTAATCATTGAAAAGCATCCTCACATTCAATGTCCCAAGAAAAGGTTAAATTCTTCTTCGTTAGTCTGTGAGTGGGGCTGATATATTCTCGAAGTCCTTAATGAACTTCCTACAATATCCTATTAAACCAAGAAACCTCCTCACCTCCGTTGCATTCTATGGAATCTTCTAATCTTGAACTGCAACTACTTTTGTGGGATCCATTATTATCCCATCCTTAGAGACCACATGCTCTAGAAATTTATCTTCCTTTCTCCAAAAATGACATTTGGAGAATTTTGCCTTAAGATAGTGTGCTTAGAGAGTCTTCAAAACCTCTCTTAAATGTAGGGCATGCTCTTCCTCGCTCTTCGAGAAGATCAGAACTATAACGGCCTGGGGGATTGGCGACCTTGGTAATCGACATAAACTCAATGTCGACTATTCAAGCGTCAGAAATAACGGATAGTTAGTGAAAGAAAATAAAGGGTGAGAATAGATAAAATTGAAAATTAGAATAGAAGAAGGAGAACATAACAACAACAATATCAGAGTAAACACGAATCTTACAGCGGGACGAATAAATATATCATGTAACATAACTTTGAAATAAAACCAGTATATGTATACAGTAACATTTTCGGAGTACAACACTTACAATACAACGGCAATAAAAAATAGCTATGTAATTCTGAAACCTCCTGCTCTAAACTCTCCAAATATCTCTATAAGATCCCGACTACTTAACTGCCCGTACAAAATTGGGCACTCAAGAGTTTAGGGAAAACAAAACAAAATAAACTCTGGGTCAGTCATGTGACTGGTGTGAGTAGACTCCAACCCTTTGTTTAACCTTTAAAGTTATTTTAAAAGAAAGAATAATCACAAGACCAATCCACACATAAACACGGATAGATTTTACCTTACGATAATCCAAAACATTCTTTTCTAAAACCATACTTTTCTGATATTATAATAATGTCTAAATCAAGTAAATAACAATATAGCAGAACTTTTTCATCTCACGCCCTACATATATAATATACAATCAAAAACCATGGATTCTTATTGGGTAATGGAATTACAACTATGAAAAGGTATGGAACCACCTTCCGATCAGTGTACTATAGAAGCGATACACTGGAGTTCAACAAGAACATCATGTAACTCGGCCACACATGACCGGCCATTCATTTCACTTGAATGTTCCAAATATATTATCACCTTACGGTTGGTATACCAACATAACCGTTCCCGGGAGATGCAGAATTGAAAGAAGTAACAAATATGAATATTCTCTAGACGGTGACAATAAACCCTACTTGGGTGCGACTCACTTAGCTATGCTGCCTGCCCGATTTCTGTCATTTCCCAGTTGATGAGGTTTGAGGTCATAACATATCTTTTAACAGATCACTTCTTCATTTACTTTGAATGCCACATCGTCATACCCGTCAAATCACAAATTGGTTTCCCCAAAAATACCATGGATATAAGCTAAGAGAAACGAATTCCTCCTCCACCAACGTAAATACGTTTGAAACGATCAAATTACGCGGTCTACCGAGTATACTCTGTCAGACGTCTATTCAAGTTGTCCTGGGACCGGACAACCCGAAGGCACTATTATGTAAATCCATCTTATGCAAATTCTACCTTGGATTTACTGAACAACCCTTGCATAACTCCATCTTAAATTGTCTTCATCATATTTGATTCGCAACGCTAATGCCATACGGAGTGGTTTTCAGATAATATATCTAATCCCGGTCTCTCCGTATTGACAGCGGAAATGGTCAAAATCTTTGATAGTCGGTGATTTAACTATCAAAGGAAAACATGTATACAAACAATGGTCGTATTTCCAAATGGAAATCTTATCGATCAATCATCAATCAACATTTATCCTTTTAAATTAATTTATCATTAATTTATTTCATTTCCCTATTCCCCTTTTTCCATATTTTTCTTAAAACCCGTTTAGCCACTCACTTTTCTTGGAAAAACGTTTCCATCTATTATAACTATTTATTTCTATATCCTAGAAAATATTTCTTTTTAACCAACGGAAAACATCCTCAAATACATATATACACACAGCTTCTATATTTAGAAACTATACGTTAATAGCATTGGAAAACATTTCCATATTTACTCCCATTTCTTATTTTCTGTATTAGAAAACATTTTCGATTATTATTTGGAAAACATTTCCAAAACTTCTTTATTGGATTTAAACAGATGTTTAAATAAAACATCGCTATGCCAACTCATACCATTACACTCATTAACAAAATTTACTTAACCAACCTTCCCTATCAAACCTTAACCATTCCTTAGTCAAAAATGGAGTCAATCAAGTTGATGTATAACTACCTCTCAGACCTTAATTGAACAACATTATTAACCTTGAAATAGACAAAGTTCACCACTTAAATCTTTAACAAACTTCCTTACGTAACTCTCGGATTCTATTTACGAATCCGCTTCTTTTACAGAAATCATTTGATTATAACAATAGCGTTATGATCCCATGCTTCCTAAATATCATAACTTAAATATAATTTTTATTTATTAATTTGGATAAATAAACAAACAACTAATTTATTAATAAATAAATAAATCTTGATTGAAACAGGAAAGTGAATAGTACTTTCCCGAATTCGATATAATCGAATTTCAACCTATAACTCTCTTTCGAATAATCTCGATTCGATTTAACTCTCTTTCGAATAACTTATATTCGATAACACTTTTCTTCGAATAAACTATATTCAATAATCTCTCTTTCGAATAAACTATATTCGATAGTTTTTCTTCGAATAACTATATTCGATAACTCTTTTCTTCCAATAAGCTAAATTTGATAATCTCTCTTTTTCGATTAACTCTATTCGAATAACTAATATTCAAAAAATTAATATTCGACTAACTCTATTCGATTAACTAATACTCGATTAACTCTAATTTGATTAACTAATATTCGATTAACTCTAATTTGATTAACTAAGACGGGATTAACTCTAATTCGATTAACTAATTCGAATAACTATATTTCGAATAACTATATGTGATAGCTTTATTTTGAATAACTCTATTTGATTAACCCTCTTCGATTAACTTATATTTGATTAACTCTCTTCGAATAGCTAATATTATTCTCTAATCGATAACTCTCTTTCGAATAAACTATATTCGATAACTCTTTTTTTTTCTCGAATAAGCTATATTAGATAATCTCTCTTTCAAATAAACTATATTCGATAATCTTTCTTCGAATAACTATATTCGATTAGTTCTCTTTATAAATGCTGAGTTCACATTCCATTTCAAATATCGGTGTTGAATCCGATTTCTATTTCTTTATCCAATGACAAATATTTTTCTTAATTTGTAAACATCGTTTATAAATTCTTCTTCTCAATTTTATCTGTTACAACAGATTTCTATTTGATATCCTCTTTAAATAATCTTCTCATAATTCGTTTATATTCTGCCAATTTCCTTTTTATTCTATATGTTTTCCAAATATTCCCTTTATATAATTCTATTTATCTATATAAATCCTTTTATATAATTCTATTTATTTTATATAAATCCTTTTATATAGTTCTATTTATTTTCTAAATAAATGTTCCTTTTATAATTCTATTTATTTTCTAAATAAATATTTCTTTTATAAAATTATTTGATTTTATAAATATTTCCTTTTTTAAATCCTTTGGTTTTATAAATATTTCCTTTTATAAAATCCTTTGATTTTATAAATATTTCCTTTTATAATTCTATTTATTTTCTAAATAAATATTCCTTTTATAAAATTCTTTGATTTTATACATATTTCCATTTTTAAATCCTTTGATTTTATAAATATTTCCTTTTATAAAACCCTTTGATTTTATAAATATTTCCTTTTAATTCTATTAATTTTCTAAATAAATATTCCTTTTATAAAATTCTTTTTCATTTTATAAATATTTTATTTTCAATATACACTTTGAAAATTCCCTTTTTTATTTCCAGTATTATATATGGTATTTAAAATACCAAATAACAAGGATAAATATTATCCAAACACACTTAATCATTAACAGATTATATATCACATCATATATCACAATATATGAAAAACAGTAACATAAATGTTGAGGAATCCAGTTGGATCCCTCCAACATGTTTCCCTGCATCCACAGATGTTAAACAATATAATTAACATCAATTTCATTCCAATATGAAATACTCTGATAAACAGAATCAATATATAATTAACGATATATAAATATATATATTGTTATCTATAAATTCAACCAAAGAATAAGCAGTTCATCCAAACAAACAACACACAATAATCCACCATCATTTATCAATTCTAAAAATACGTTATAAAAATATAACTGGATAGATTTAGTGAGATTTACTCACATTGGGCGTTCATTGTTAAATAACGATAACTGTCGGTTGATTTGGATAGACAATTTATTTTGCTATAAATTGTAACGACCTCTAATTCACTCCCAGTCGGTTCCATTGTGTAGCGCTCATCCATACGATCCCAGCGGATCCTGATTTATCAGATTCCGATATCGTAAGATAATGTTATGCTATTACAAATTTAATATACATTTAAATTAAACAAAAACTTGGAATTTAAATCCCTAATGGGCCTAACCCATTTAAAAAACTTCGACCCACATTCTTTTACCCATGCCGCTACCTACAGTACTCCTTCCTCTTTATCCTTCTGTAAATACACGCACCTATTACCCAAACTTTCGATCTCAGTTGTCCCTCCACAATCCCTTATAATTAAAACTAAAATAACCATTCAATCTTCGCTCAACTCAGCACCATATTCTCTTACGCGTCGATCAGTTTTGGAAGCCACCAACAGTACAGGGTGCGAACCAAATTCATACGGAACCCATCCAAATTTTGCTATACGATGCAATCCTCCTCCTGGATCATGAAATCACCTCGGAATCATCACTCGAAGCCTTTATCTCAAGAAATCAAGAACCCTAGTTTATACCGTTGAATTTCGCTCCTCGCAGAATGGCATCGCAACCTTCCAATTGGGTATATAATCGAAGAGTAATACATAAGGAATCTATATGTACTGGTTTCATGATTTGTGTTTCCATTGATTTTTGAAAGTGGCGAATTGGTTCTGGGAGGAATAACCAGCGGCGGATTTTACATTGACCAAGGAATAAAAGTCTGAGGGTTTTAGGGTTATGATAGTGTATTTATAGAATACATTTGGCTTGCATTAGAAGCTTTATTAATTTATATTGTTATCACTGCCTGTATTTGCCTTCTAAAAATTCATACAGTCACATGTGATACCCAAATTTGACGAAAATGGACATACAGCTACGGTTTGACAATATGGACCCAACGAAACTTGTTTCATCGAATTCCGACTTCGTTTGCTTACACAGCGTATTTTTAAAGTCGAATTATTGACTGTTATTCTCATTAAAATCCCCGAAAATTGAAATCTAACAATAATTTAATATTCTGGATCTAACAAAATTAGTTTCATCGAAAAAGGAGGTTGTTTGCAAAAATGGCTATTTTTAAAGCTCTAAATAAATCCATTTAAATATTAGTATATTTAAAAATAATTAAATTTAATATTATCATATATATTCACATAGACTATAATACAGCTCGAAATATTCCTATCTGAATTTATAAATTGATATTTCAAATCCAAATTAAATCAATATTCAATTTATATTGAAATCCATTTATAATATAAATAAATCATTATAAATTATAAAGGAATTCCATAGCGACTTTTAAAAAATTTGATTTGGACACAACTCACAATCTACATGATGAAATCTTGATTTTTCTCTTCCATTAGAAAAATATACTTCACCAGCTCTGAACGTTTCTTGTATCACAGAAATTCAGCTTAAAACAGATTCTGTATATTCATTTAAAATTCGAATCGCCAAATTACGAACTACCGTGGCATTTCGAGCTCGATTAAAATTATAATATAATTATACGTTCAAACTTCGTTTTAAATAATATATTCGTTATTATAATTCAATTCTAAACTAAATTAAATATTATAAATAATCCAATTCACACAATATTGTGAATTCTACTATTCTCCGACTATTGTGGAAATTAAATATATTATTTAATTATTATATTAATTAAATATTCAAACTTGTTTAATGTAATAATTCGCATTTTACGCATCGGAGGATTGTAGAATATTTATTTCTTTCCCATATGAAGTCGTATGGTCATGTAACTTTGGGAAACAACCATTAGAGTCATTTCCTATGTTCATGATTTTTGTCGACTTTTAAATGACCGTTTTGCCCCTAGCTGATCTTGTTTCGGCCATAACTTTTAATTGGAAAGGAATTTTGACCTGAAACCACTTCCATTAGATTCGTTTGATAGTTTACCTTTCCTAGAGTGGTCATAATAGCTAAACGGTCTCACAGTTTGGGAGATATGACTTAAATAAAGTTTGGAAGGTGAAAAACTGCTTAACCGGGCCAAATAGGGTGATTAGTGAATGAGCCCATAATCCATTTCGAGATTAGGGTTATGGGGAGGCTGAATAGAGTTAGAGATTCATTCCACTTCAGTTTTCTAGCCTCCACTTACCTCTTAGAAACCCTAAAAATGGCCTCCAACCTCCAAATCACCTTCTAGTCAAGGATTAAGCTTAGCAACATTAAATCAAGGGAGATCTTCATCAAATCAACATTAGAGCTGCTATTTAGCATTGGGATTCGCACCAAATCAGATATCTATTTCAGATCTAAGTCTTATTTGTGGCTAAGGTGAGTGATTTGCATAGTTCCTTACTAATTATGGCTAATTAAGGGTAATTAGTGTTAATTAGCGAATTTAAACATGATAAAAATCTGGAAAAATATTTATAAAATCCGAAATGATGTTTTAGACCTCTGATATGAATTTGGGTTAATTTGGTTGAGTTTTGCTAATCATATCATTAGTTTCACCTAAACATGCTTAAGGGAAAATATGGGGTTTTGGCTAGGTTTGATCCACTTTAACCTATTATATTGTTGTTTTGGTGTTTGTGGTTGACTCTACATGTTGCTATGACTGTATGGTATGCTTCGTGATTGATTAGAATAGGTAGAATGGTCGAAAACGCCGTCGAGTGGCGTAAACTGTTTGCTGGAAAAATTGTAGGAAGACATCCGAACCGGATCGGATCGGTTAGGAGGACCCGATCCGAACCTCCACTCGAATTCAGAAGCTCTGATCCGCTCTTACGCTCCACACCCCGATCCGAACAGAGGAGGACAACAAGGACTGGGGAAGCTTCTATCCACTTGCATTTCTCGTGGCATACATCATCCGATCCGACCCGCATGGTCACCTCCGAACCAAACCGATGCGTGGTGAATGGAATTGAAAAACCCGACCCGATTCTGTAGGGGCGACGTCTTCCGACCCGAACCGACATATTTGGAGGGAGCTCGAGGTATCCGACCTGATCCAGTGAAGGGAAGCATTCCGATCCAAACCGAAATAGTGATTAGGGGAAGATCCGAACCGATCCGGTGATGACCAATAACCCGAGATGCAAAGGTAGTCCAAACAGAAGTTAGAGCTCAGGATCCAGTTGGGAACCAATGAGTTCACTTCATGGTTGGAATTTGCTGCGGGACTTGTGCTAAGGAGTTGTCGACATTCATAACTTCGATTCACCACTGAAAATGGATGATAGGCTACTTATCAGTGCAGTAGAGTCACTATGACTCGAGGGGCAAGGTGATGGTAGCAAGACTACAATATCAGTGCAGTAGAGTCATTATGACTTGAGGGGCAAAGTGATGCGTAGTAAGACTATGAGCCAGTGCAGTGGGGTCATTGTGACTTCATGGGGCAGAGTGGACATAGTAAAGGATTAGTAAGGCTATGAGCCAGTGCAGTGGGGTCATTGCGACTCCACGGGGCAAAGTGGACATAGCGAAGGATTCGTGGCTATGTATCAGTGCAGTGAAGCCATTTATGACTTCATGGGGCAAAGTGATCATAGCAAAGTATGTTGGGTGATCGAAGTGGTGAATATAGTATGCTTTACGCACTGAGTGAGAGATGTGAGGATGGTTGTTATGCTTGATTGTTTTCCATCACTATGACATGCACACCCCCACCCCCGTTACCTTTACACCATTTGAAATGGCACCTTAGAGTGTTGTACAGTATGTAGTGCTAACTCTTTGGTTGCAGGTCCAGGTTCGGGTATGGTTTAGTCTACCTGTTATTGTTCTGTTTAGATGCTTATCGCTCATACCAGGCTTTATGTTTGACCCAGAGTTTTATTTCTCTTCTTATTACTCTGGGTGCTCACACGAGCAGACTAGAGACAGGTTAGCTAATGATGCGCGAGTAGCTGATTCGGAGGCGAGCTGGAGGCTTCCATGTATGATATATAGATATTCTCCCTGTGTCGTTGGTGGGCGCTACTTGGGCATTAGTAGTGTACCTCCTTTATCTTGCTTTTGTTTTTGAGACAGTTTGAAAAGTTGTAACAATGTTAGCATTGGATCATAAGCTATACTTGGATTTTCCGCAGCTATGTTAGTTTGTTTTCGGCTTATGCACTGTCTCACCTGTTTCATGTCAAGTATTTTGTTATTATATTTTGTACCATGCACTGTGAGACATTTTACAGGTTCCTTGTTAGTTCATTTCCTTCTTTCCTTTTCTTCTGACGACCGTCCCGTGCTAACTGGACATGTGTACAACGCACTTTTGGGGTAAATGTCGGTTGGTGTGGGGCGGGCCGTCACATTTGGTATCAGAGCTCTAGGTTGCGTAGTTAATCTAGGGAAAGACACTAGAGAGAGATAGTACATATATGAGAAAGCGTATTTTTGATTAGTTTGGTTTTCAAAGGCTATCTATATGTATGTACTATTAGTAGTATAAGATGAAGTCGCACTGCACTAGCACCACAATGGGGTCGTTGATCGTTTTCTCTTTACAGATTGAACGATGAGCCGACACGCAAGAGGTGCTGGTAGAGGAACCAACAATGGAAATACTTCTGACATGATGACGATGTTCACTAACTTCATGAGGGAGATGCTTAGGGATGTTTAAGGGGCAGTTCCCAATCCCAAATATGGTGGTGGTCTAGTAGTGCAGGCGCCTAGGGTCGATTTCACCAAGTTGTGCAAGGATTACACTAACCTTGGTGGGAAGCCGTTCCACTGAACGGAGTCGGCCATAGATGTCGGGGATTGGTTGGATAGCTGTGATTGTATCTTCGACGACTTGGGTATTGAGGATGCGATGAAGAGAAGGCTAGCATCTCGTCTGCTGCAAGGGCTAGCGATGAATTGGTGGAATGCCATTAGAACAACTACTCCAGAAGACCAGGTTACTTGGGATCAGTTCAAGGCTCGCTTTAGCGAGAAGTTCATTCCAGCTGCCCAGAAGTCAGTGTTGTTTAAGAGATTCTTGGAACTCAAGCAGAATGGTAGGGCAGTCTCTGACTATATTGCTGAGTTCGACACTTTGTCGAAGTATGGACTATCTCTTATCGATACTCCTGAGAAGAAGAATGAGAAGTTCATTACTGGATTGGATGGATACTTAGGGGAGAGGCTTATCAACCACATCTATGAGACTTTTGAATCGATTGTAGGGAAAGCTTTGAGATCAGAGAGTCTTTACCCTAAACCAAAGACCGAGGCTGCATCTGCAGAAGGGCTGAAGCCGCAAACAGGCGGTGGAGGCACGAATAACTCTCAGAATAAGAGAAAACAGAACCAATCTAAGGATGGCCAGAAAAAGAACAAGAAGGATATTGAGTGCTTCAGCTGTGGTAAGAAGGGCCATTATGCTAAAGAATGTCGGGCCAAGCCAGCGGATAGGAAGTGCTACAACTGCGGCCAAGTGGGACATCATAAGGATAAGTGTCCACAACCTCTTAAGGAGAAGCAGATTGTGAAAGCATATGCTATCGATGTTGTTCCTTCTTCGTCGAATGCCCCAACTGCGGCGGAGAAAGGAAAGAATGTTGTTATTCATGGTATGCTTTCTATTTATGATGTACCAGTTCGAGTTTTGTTTGATACTGGGGCTTCCCGTTCCTTCATATCTAGTGACCTGGTGGATAGGTTGGGACTGGAACCCGAGATAGTCGACAGACCTTTGGTAGTGACGAACCCGATTGGTGGTTTGACTAGCCTTAGTATGATTTGCCGAATTTGGTCTTATCGAGTCATGGATGTATGTTTGTTTGTGATTACTTTGTTTTGGGCTTTACTGGGTATGGAATTATATTGGGGGTCGATTGGCTCCAAAGATACGGGGAGGTGGTAGACTGTGAGGGCTTTTTGGTGACAGTTAGGGCGGATGATGGGCGGAGGGTAGTGTTTGGTAGTCTAACTAGTGATGGGGTAATGGCTAGTTTTATAAATTCCCTCGACATCCCGCATGATGAGTTGTCAGATGTGCCTGTGGTTGGCCAGTATACGGACGTCTTTGAGGGGGTGACCGGGCTTCCACCACACCGAGAGATTGAGTTCCGTATTGATTTAGTGGAAGATGTCAGACCTATAGTGATGCCACTTCGTCGTATGGCACCAAGAGAGCAGCGAGAGCTCGGGGTGCAAGTCAGCAATCTTTTGAAGAAGGGATTTATTAGAAGAAGTGTCTCCGAGTGGGGAGCACCAGTTGTGTTTGCCACTAAGGCAGATGGTTCCCTTCGTTTGTGTGTGGACTATCGCGATTTGAATAAGGTAACGAGGAAGAATAAGTATCCTCTACCGCAGATAGATGATTTGTTTGATCAACTGGAAGGAGCAAGAGTTTTCTCCCAGTTGGACCTCGCGACAGGA
This sequence comes from Allium sativum, assembly GCA_030737875.1. Classification (NCBI taxonomy): domain Eukaryota; kingdom Viridiplantae; phylum Streptophyta; class Magnoliopsida; order Asparagales; family Amaryllidaceae; genus Allium; species Allium sativum. The sequence goes on along the minus strand of JASFAX010001938.1, from coordinate 9,085 downwards.
TTTCATCATCTCCGTGTGGCGGATGAGAGTGTTCCGAAAACGGCATTTAGGACGCCGTCTGGATTTTATGAGTGGTTGGTCATGCCATTTGGATTGACCAATGCACCAGCCTACTTTGTGGATCTTATGAATCGAGTATTCAGAGATCAGTTGAATAAGTTTGTTCTTGTGTTCATAGATGACATTCTTGTTTATTCGAGGACAGAGGAGGAACACAAGGGACACTTGAGGATAGTGATGGAGGTGTTGAGGAAACACCAATTGAAAGCGAAATTCTCTAAGTGCCATTTTTGGAGAAGGGAAGTGAGATTCTTGGGCCATGTTGTTTTAGAGAATGGTATTGCCGTGGACCCTGCGAAGGTGGCTACGGTACAGGATTGGCCTACGCCCAAGAATGCAATAGATGTAAGAAGTTTCTTGGGGTTAGCTGGATATTATCGTAAGTTTATCCAGGACTTCTCCAAGATAGCAGCACCGTTGACTCAGTTGACTAAGAAGAATCAGGCCTTCGTCTGGGACGGAGTGTGTGAGAATGCATTCAAAAGTCTAAAAGAAAAGTTGACGCGTGCACCAGTGTTAGTCATTCCTAAAGGGAATGAAGAGATGATGGTATACACGGATGCTTGTGGAACCGGACTAGGTGTTGTATTGATGCAAGGAGGTAAGGTTGTAGCTTATGCTAGTCGGCAACTAAAGCCACATGAGAAAAGGTACCGTACCCATGATTTGGAATTGGTAGCAATTTTGTTTGCACTGAAGATGTGGAGACATTATCTCTTGGGAGAAAGATTCGAGTTGTTTACCGATCATAAATCGTTAAAGTATCTCTTCTCTCAGAAAGATCTGAATCTCCGTCAGCAGAGATGGTTAGAGTTCTTGGCTTCGTATGACTTTGATATCTCATACACACCTGGGAAAGGTAATGCGGTAGCCGATGCCTTGAGTAAGAGACATGCCAGTTTAGGGGCTATGTTTCTTGAGTGGAAGCAACTGGAGAATATCGCAGGGTTTGATTTCAGACCAAAGTGCGAATTGGATCTAGAAATACTAGCTAGTTTGGCGATCAGACCCACTTTGATAGAGCGGATTGGTTCCAGCCAGAGGGACGATCCGAATCTATTGGAAATCATCTCCAAGTTAGAGATGAACATCGACGGTGAGGAGATGAATTTGTATGGGCTTGATCGAGATGGATGGCTTAGAAAGAATGGAAGACTAGTTGTACCCAACGTGAATGGTTTGAGAGATGAAGTGCTTAGAGAAGGTCATCACTCAAAACTGACTATACATCCCGGTGGTGATAAGATGTATCGAGACATGAAGCAGACTTACTACTGGGAAGGGATGAAAAGAGACGTTGGGAAGTTTATATCCAAATGCATGAATTGCCAGCTAGTTAAAGCCGAGCAAAAGAAGCCTAGTGGGTTGTTGCAACCATTAGAAATTTCCGAATGGAAATGGGAGCAAGTCTCGATGGATTTCATCAATGGTTTATCAAGGACTAGAACGGGACATGATAGCATTTGGGTAATTGTGGATCGATTGACTAAGAGTGTAAGATTTATACCAGTCAAAACGACCAGAACGGCAGCTAAGTTGGCAGAATTGTATATGAAGTGGGTAGTGAGATTTCATGGAGTACCTAAAAGCATTGTGAGTGACCAAGACCCGTTGTTTACTAGTGGGTTTTGGAAGAGCTTACAAGAGGCTCTAGGGTCAGAATTACGTCTCAGTACCGCATATCATCCTCAGACTGACGGTCAGACGGAGAGGGTGAATCGTATATTGGAAGATCTCTTGAGAGCATGTATATTGGATTTTGGTGGATCATGGGATGACCATTTGCATCTAGTAGAGTTTGCATATACTAATAGCTACCAATCCAGTATCGGTATGGCTCTATATGAAGCTTTGTACGGAACACCGTGCAACTCACCATCATGTTGGATAGAGACTGGCGAGAAGTTTATGCTTGGACCAGATGTGGTGAGGGAAACTTCGTATAAGATTAAGATCATTCAACAACGAATGAAAGCTGCCCAAGATAGGCAGAAGAGTTATGCTGACAAGAGGAGAAGAGATTTAAAATTCTCCGTTGGTGACTTGGTGTTTGTCAAGGTTTCTCCGTTGAAGAGCGTAATACGATTTGGCAGGAGAGGCAAGTTGGCACCAAGATTTGTTGGCCCATTCCCAGTTCTTGAATTAGTCAGGAATTTGGCGTATAGAGTTGACTTACCAGAGAAGATGGCGGGAGGTCCCAACGTATTCCATGTTTCCTAACTAAGGAAGTTCGTACACGACCTAGATATGACTATTTCACCTGATCATTTGGAGGACTTCGAAGTAGAACCCAAGGCGGTTGGGAACCGCAAGACGATTTGTATTGTCGAGCACGATACGAAGCAACTTCGAAGGAAGGCGGTGAAGCTAGTCAAAGTTCAGTGGGGCGAGAACGAGAATGACTGTACTTGGGAGACAGAGGAGAGCATTAGAAAGACGTATCCAGAACTCTTTGCCTAGTAAGATTTACTTTGTAGTTTAGTTATTCCGCATGCTAGGATAGACTTGTTTTGCTTGTTTTGTTGTTATTTTATGACTGATAGGCATGCGGGACCCTTGTGTGTGTTTTGGTTAGGGAATTTCGGGGGCGAAATTTCTTAAGGGGGGAGAATGTAACAACCCGCATTCTAGGAATCGGAGGATAGTAGAATATTTATTTCTTTCCCATATTAAGTCGTATGGTCATGTAATTTTGGGAAACAACCATTTGAGTCATTTCCTATGTTCATGATTTTTGTCGACTTTTAAATGACCGTTTTGCCCCTAGCTGATCTTGTTTCGGCCATAACTTTTGACTGGAAAGGAATTTTGACCTGAAACCACTTTCATTAGATTCGTTTGATGGTTTACCTTTCCGTAGAGTGGTCATAATAGCCAAACGGACTCAACGTTTGGGAGATATGACTGAAATAAGGTTTGGAAGGTGAAAAACTGCTTAACCGGGCCAAATAGGGTGATTATTGAATGGGCCCATAACCCATTTCAGGATTATAAGGAGGCTGAAAAGAGTTAGAGATTCATTCCATTTCAGTTTTCTAGCCTCCACTTACCTCTTAGAAACCCTAAAAATGGCCTCCAACCTCCAAATCACCTCCAAATCACCTTCTAGTCAAGGATTAAGCTTAGCAAAATTAAATCAAGGGAGATCTTCACCAAATCAACATTAGAGCTGCTGTTTAGCATTGGGATTCGCACCAAATCAGAGATCTACTTCAGATCTAAGTCTTATTTGTGGCTAAAGTGAGTGATTTGCATAGTTCCTCACTAATTATGGCTAATTAAGGGTAATTAGTGTTAATTAGCGAATTTAAACATGATAAAAATCTGGAAAGATATTTATAAAATTCGAAATGATGTTTTAGACCTCTGATATGAATTTGGGTTAATTTGGTTGAGTTTTGCTAATCATATCATTAGTTTCACCTAAACATGCTTAAGGGAAAATATGGGGTTTTGGCTAGGTTTGATCCACTTTAACCTATTATATTGTTGTTTTGGTGTTTGTGGTTGACTCTACATGTTGCTATGACTGTATGGTATGTTTTGTGATTGATTAGAATAGGTAGAATGGTCGAAAACGTCGTTGAGTGGCGTAAACTGCTTGCTGGAAAAAGTCCAGGAAGAGTTCCGAACCGGATCGGATCGGTTAGGAGGACCCGATCCGAACCCCCACTGGAATTCAGAAGCTCCGATCCGCTCTTACGCTCCACACCCCGATCCGAACAGAGGAGGACAACAAGGACTGGGGAAGCTTCTATCCACTTGCATTTCTCGTGGCATACATCATCCGATCCGACCCGCATGGTCACCTCCGAACCGAACCAACGCGTAGTGAATGGAATTGAAGAACCCGACCCGATTCCGTAGGGGCGACGTCTTCCGATCCGAACCGACATATTGGGAGGGAGCTCGAGGTATCCGACCCAATCCAGTGTAGGGAAGCATTCCGATCCGAACCGAAATAGTGATTAGGGGAAGATCCGAACTGATCCAGTGATGACCAATAACCCGAGATGCAAAGGTAGTCCAAACGGAAGTTAGAGCTCAAGATCCAGTTGGGAACCAATGAGTTCACTTCATGGTTGGACTTTACTGCGGGACATGTGCTAAGGAGTTGTCGACATTCATAACTTCGATTCACCACTGAAAATGGATGATAGGCTACTTATCAATGCAGTAGAGTCACTATGACTCGAGGGGCAAGGTGATGGTAGTAAGACTACGTTATCAATGCAGTAGAGTCATTATGACTCGAGGGGCAAAGTGATGCGTAGTAAGACTATGAGCCAGTGCAGTGGGGTCATTGTGACTTCATGGGGCAAAGTGGACATAGTAAAGGATTAGTAAGGCTATGAGCCAGTGCAGTGGGGTCATTGCGACTCCATGGGGAAAAGTGGACATAGCGAAGGATTCATGGCTATGTATCAGTGCAGTGAAGCCATTTATGACTTCATGGGGCAAAGTGATCATACCAACGTATGTTGGGTGATCGAAGTGGTGAATATTGTATGCTTTACGCATGGAGAGAGATGTGAGGATGGTTGTTATGCTTGATTGTTTTCCATCACTATGACATGCACACCCCCACCCCCGTTACCTTTACACCGTTTGAAATGGCACCTTAGAGTGTTGTACAGTAAGTAGTGCTAACTCTTTGGTTGCAGGTCCAGGTTCAGGTATGGTTTAGTCTACCTGTTATTGTTTTGTTTAGATGCTTATCGCTCATACCAGGCTTTATGTCTGACCCAGAGTTTTATGTCTCTTCTTATTACTCTGGGTGCTCACACGAGCAGACTAGAGACAGGTTAGCTGGTGATGCGCGAGTAGCTGATTCGGAGGCGAGCAGGAGGCTTCCACGTATGATATATAGATATTATCCTTGTGTCATTGGTGGTCGCTACTTGGGCATTAGTAGTGTACCTCCTTTATCTTGCTTTTGTTTTTGAGACAGTTTGAAAAGTTTTAATAATGTTAGCTTTGGATCATAAGCTGTACTTGGATTTTCCGCTGCTATGTTAGTTTGTTTTCAGCTTATGCACTGTCTCACCTGTTTTATGTCAAATATGTTGTTATTATATTTTGTACCATGCGCTGTGAGACATTTTATAGGTTCCTTGTTAGTTCATTTCCTTCTTTCCTTTTCTTCTGACAACCGTCCTGTGCTAACTGGACATGTGTACAGCGCACTTTTGGAGTAAATGTCGGTTGGTGCGGGGCGGGCCGTCACATTTAATTTAAACCATTAAATTACCAAACCATTATTTTAATAATTAAATAAAATTAATTATTAAATCGTTAAAAAATATGGGTCGTTATATTCTTTCCCCCTTAAAATAATTTCGTCCTCGAAACTACTACGGTAGAAAACAAACCCTACTAACTGGGTTGAAATTTTTTGTTTACTTCTTAACTATAGTTTCAACTGAACAATCATTTCCAATTAAAATATAAATTTATTCCTATTAACGAAAATTTCCAAAAAAATTCTAACACCTAAAAATTTCGCCAGCACCTCCTTTGTGTGACTCAATCGGTACAACTACAACTCACCTCTCTAGGCCTTCTCCAATTCAAAAGAAAATCAAACAGCCAAGCGGCTTGCCAATTCGGCTCTTAAATCTCATACTCATATAAAATATAAAGTTGTACCTTTTTGTCGGCCATATCATTATATTCTTTCCATCTGCTACCAATTTAACAGATACCAATGCCACTCTAATCAAACTCCAATCAGTTTATCTTCAACACAGCTATTCGCTTATATCCAAACCACAATCCTATTTCAACTCGAGTTCCATCCTCGATTCCAAACTCTGAACTCACCAACCCAATATACTTAACCAAGTTAAGTTGCATTTCCACATTTCGTTAACTAATTAATTTCACTAACCAGTTATTTTATCTTAGAACTCTAATCTGTTTTTAATTTCAAAAATCAATCCATTTACTTACCTGAGTCAAATTATATTCAAAATCCAATCTTACTCAGTATCGTTCTATTTTCAATTCAATTTCCACTTAACTGGCTTTAATCCAATTTCAATTTACTTAAACAAATTTCTATTTAATTTGTTTTTAATTCAAACAGTCTCTTCCTGGAAGTTTTAATCAGCTTCGATTTTTCTAAAATCAACCAATCCTTTTCAAAATTCACACAACTTGTTTTCTCAAACAATTCAAAAAAACAAAATATTTGGTAGTAACCCATCACTTAGAACTCGAAAATGAACACCGATGATGTCCGGATCATCATCGGAATTATTTTCGAGTTACCCAAGTGAGTTCAATACTATATCACTTTCAAAACCATTTCTAAACAATACCATTTTGAAATTCATTTCAAAATACCATTCACAATGCTTGTAAAGAAATTTAAAATCTCCCAGGACTTTAAAATTCTCATATATTTAATCCAAATCCATTTACAAACACTTCTCCAATTTCAGAGTTTTAATTTCAATTTTGATTTAATTCATTTTGTAACACTTGCATGAATTTTATTTGGTTATGTATATATAACCATCTCAATTATAATCTTACTCGATTATAACAACAATTAACACGTCCAGTACTATGATATTTCCAATATATATATATATATATATATATTATATCAAAATATATTTTGGGTAAAATTATTTCGTTTACCCTCTTTCAAACTATACTGTGTCAGTTCATTGTACTTGAGTGTTTAGAAACCCTTATCGATACAGTGGATCAAACTGATCGACCAGAACTCATAAACAAATCAACCAATAAATCTCCACAATATAGAACATTTTTTTTTTAAATCAACAAATACGTTCACTCGTATATATACACTCAAAGTCAATCTTGGGTATTGCTAACCCTATCTCTATTGAGTCACGCCACAAAGTCAAGGTAATAACTTAACCTTCAGCTCTGATACCACTGTAACTATCCAGGGGATTTGTGACCTTCGTAATCGACATAAACTCAATGTCGACTATTCAAGCATCAAAATACCGGATAGTTAATGAAATAAAATAGAGGGTGAGAATAGATAAGATAGAAAATTAGAATAGAATAAGGAGAACGTAACAACAACAATATCAGAGTAAACACAAATCTCACAGCGGAACGAATAAATATATTATGTAACATAACTTTGAAATAAAACCAATATATGTATGCAGTAACATTTTCGGAGTACAACACTTATAACACAACGGAAATAAATAATGGCTATGTAATTCTGAAGCCTCCTGCTCCAAGCTCTCCAAATATCTCTGTAAAATCCCGACTACTTGATTGCCCGTACAAAATTGGGCACTCAAGAGTTTAGGGAAAACAAAACTAAATAAACTCTCGGTCAGTCATGTGACTGGTGTGAGTAAACCCCAACCATTTGTTTGACTTTTAAAATTCTTGTAAAAGAAAGAATAATCATAAGGCCAATCCACACATAAACATGGATGGATTTTACCTTACGAAAACCCAAAAAATTCTTTTCTAAAACCATACTTTTCTGATATTATAATAATGTCTAAATCAAGTAAATAACAATCTAGCAGAACACTTTCATCTCATGCTCTACATATATAATATACAATCAAAAACCGTGGACTCTTATTAGATAATGGAATTCCAACTGTGAAAAGGTATGGAACCACCTTCCGATTAGTGTACTCTAGAAGCGATACACTGGAGTTCAACAAGAACATCTTGTAACTCGGCAACACATGACCGGCCATTCATTTCGCTTGAATGTTCCGAATATATTGTCACCTTACGGTTGGTATACCAACATAACCGTTCCCGAGAGATATAGAATTGAAAGAAGTAACAAATATGAATATTCTCTAGATGGTGAAAATATACCCTACTTGGGTGCGACCCACTTAGCCATGCTGCCTGCCCGATTTCTGTCATTTCCCAGTTGATGAGGCTTGAGGTCATAACATATCTTTTAACAGATCACTCCTTCATTTACTTTGAATGCCACATCATCATACCCGTCAAATCACAAATTGATTTCCCCAAAAATACCACAGGTATAAGCTAAGAGAAACGAATTCCTCCGCCACCAATGTAAATATGTTTGAAACGTTCAACTTACGCGATCTACCAGATGTACTCTGTCAGACATTTGTCTATTCAAGTTGTTCTGGAATTGGACAACCCAAAGGCACTATTCTATAAATCCATATTAGGCAATTTCTACCTTGGATTTACTGAACAACCCATGCATAACTCCGTCTTTAATTATCTTCATCATATTTGATTCGCAACGCAAATGCCATATGGAGTGGTTTTCAAATAATATATCCGATCCCGATCTCTCCATATTGACAATGGAAATGGTCAAAATCTTTGATAGTCGGTGATTTAACTATCAAAGGAAAACATGCGTACAAACAACGGTCGTAGTTCCAAATGGAAATCTTATCGATCAATCATCAATCAACATTTATCCCTTTAAATTAATTTATCATTAATTTATTTCATTTCCCTATTCCCGTTTTTTCATATTTTTCTTAAAACCCGTTTAGCCACTCACTTTTCTCGGAGAAACATTTCCATCTATTATAACTATTTATTTTCTATATCCCAGAAAATGTTTCTTTTGAACCAGCGGAAAACATCCTTATATATATACACAACTTCTGTATTTAGAAACTATACTTTATTAGCATTGAAAAACATTCCCATATGTACTCCCGTTTTTTATTTTCTGTATTGGAAAACATTTTTGATTCTTATTTGGAAAACATTTCCAAAACTCCTTTATTGGATTTAAACAGATCCTTAAATAAAACATCAATATGCCAACTCAAACCATTACACTCATTAACTAAATTCACTTAACCAACCTTCCCTATCAAACCATAACATTTCCTTAGATAAAAATGGAGTCAATCAAATTGGGGCATAACTACCTCTCAGACCTTAACTGAAAAACATTACTAACCTTTAAATATACAAAGTTAACCACTTAAATCTTTAACAAACTTCCTTACGTAACTCTCGGATTCTATTTACTAATCCACTTCTTTTACAGGAA
>JASFAX010001937.1:45000-48135 GCA_030737875.1 Allium sativum | reverse complement strand
TTTTCGAAAAAACCGGAAAAATCCAACTAAAACCAAGCTTTCCTGTAATTGCCCACATTTCAGCATGGTTCTAGCTAGATTTGGCCAGTTTTCGGAAAAACTGGTGAAATCCAACTAAAACCAAACTTTTCCGAGATATCGCCCACGTTTCAGCATGGTTTCTTCCTGATCAGTCCCGTTTTCGAGAAAATAGGAAAATCTCGCGGAAACCAAAGATTCCCGTAATCGCCCATGTTTCTGCTTGATACGTCCAGTTTTCGAAAAAACTGGGAAATCTTGCCAGAACCGAACTTTCCCATGAGCGGCCACGTTTCACCAGGGTTTCTGCTTGATACGTCCTATTTTCGAAAAAACCGAAAAAATCCAGCCAAAACCAAGCTTTCCTGTAATTGCCCACATTTCAGCATGGTTCTAGCTAGATTTGGCCAGTTTTCGGAAAAACTGGTGAAATCCAACCAAAACCAAACTTTTCCGAGATCGCAACAAAAATATTTTTAAAAATATTTTTAAAAAATTTGGGGAGGGCACTTCCATCGAAAACATTTTCAAAAAAATTTTTTTTTAAATTTTTTTTTTTTTAAATATTTAAAAATTAATATTTTTAAATATTTAAAAAAAAAAAAAATATTTCTCCGAAAAATCCACACAAAAAAAATTTGTTGATCGACCAATGTTTCAGCTTGCGTTTTGCCTGATCCATTTTGGTCGATCCTTCCCCTTCCTCCTCCTCCTCACCCTCCCCCCCCAATATAGGAATATATGGAATTTAGCCTAATATGACCCCGGTAGTCCAAAGTGTCTCTGCTACGTAGGTAAATCCGACCACATTTTTTTTTGTGGTTTTACCATGTAGTCACTGGGTTTTTGAGTGATCCGCATGTGTTTTCCGAATCTGGCACTTTGCCAAGTGCCAAATCTGGTACTTTGGCAAATCTGGTACTTTGCCAAATCCAAGGCGTGCCAAGCCCGATGCGCACACGTGAAAATTCAATGTTTCACCGTGTTTTTCAGCCTGGTACTTTGGCAAACCTGGTACTTTGCCAAGTGCCAAATCTGGTACTTTGCCAAATCCAAGCTGTGCCAAGCCCGATGCGCACACGTGAAAATCTAACGTTTCACCGTGTTTTTCACCATTTTTTGAGTGCCAAATCTGGTACTTTGGCAAATGTGGTACTTTGCCAAATCCAAGGCGTGCGGAGCCCGATTAGCACACGCGAAAATTCGATGTTTCACCGTGTTTTTTAGCCTGGTACTTTGGCAAACCTGGTACTTTGCCAAATGGCAAATCTGGTACTTTGCCAAATCCAAGGCGTGCCAAGCCCGATTAGCACACGTGAAAATTCAATGTTTCACCGTGTTTTTCAGCTTGGTACTTTGGCAAACCTGGTACTTTGCCAAGTGCCAAATCTGGTACTTTGCCAAATCCAAGGCGTGCGGAGCCCGATTAGCACACGTGAAAATCCAATGTTTCACCGTGTTTTTAAGCCCTTTTTGAGTGCCAAAATCTGGTACTTTGGCAAATCTGGTACTTTGGCAAATCTGGTACTTTGCCAAATCCAAGGCGTGCCAAGCCCGATGCGCACACGTGAAAATTCGATGTTTCACCGTGTTTTTTAGCCTGGTACTTTGGCAAACCTGGTACTTTGCCAAGTGCCAAATCTGGTACTTTGCCAAGTGCCAAATCGTGCGGAGCCCGATTAGCACACGTGAAAATTCAATGTTTCACCGTGTTTTTCAGCCTGGTACTTTGGCAAACCTGGTACTTTGCCAAGTGCCAAATCTGGTACTTTGCCAAATCCAAGGCGAGCGGAGCCCGATTAGCACACGTGAAAATTCAATGTTTCACCGTGTTTTTAAGCCCTTTTTGAGTGCCAAATCTGGTACTTTGCAAAGTGCCAAATCTGGTACTTTGCCAAACCCGGTACTTTGCCAAAACCAAGCCGTGCCGAGCCCGATGCGCACACGTGAAAATCCAATGTTTTACCATGTTTTTCAGTCTTTTTTGAGTGCCAAAATCTGGTACTTTGGAAATTTGGTACTTTGCCAAATCCAAGGCGTGCCGAGCCCGATTAGCACACGCGAAAATTCGATGTTTCACCGTGTTTTTCAGCCTGGTACTTTGGCAAACCTGGTACTTTGCCAAGTGCCAAATCTGGTACTTTGCCAAATCCAAGGCGTGCCAAGCCCGATGAGCACACGTAAAAATTCAATGTTTCACCATGTTTTTAAGCCTTTTTTGAGTGCCAAATCTGGTACTTTGCAAAGTGTCGAATCTGGTACTTTGCCAAACCTGGTACTTTGCCAAAACCAAGCCGTGCCGAGCCCGATTAGCACACGTGAAAATCCAATGTTTCACCGTGTTTTTCTCTATTTTTTGAGTGCCAAATCTGGTACTTTGGCAAATTTGGTACTTTGCCAAATCCAAGGCGTGCCGAGCCCGATGAGCACACGTAAAAATTCGATGTTTCACCGTGTTTTTCAGCCTGGTACTTTGCCAAGTGCCAAACCTGGTACTTTGCCAAATCCAAGGCGTGCCAAGCCCGATGAGCACACGTAAAAATTCAATGTTTCACCATGTTTTTAAGCCTTTTTTGAGTGCCAAATCTGGTACTTTGCAAAGTGCCGAATCTGGTACTTTGCCAAACCTGGTACTTTGCCAAAACGAAGCCGTGCCGAGCCCGATGCGCACACGTGAAAATCCAATGTTTCACTGTGTTTTTCACTATTTTTTGAGTGCCAAATCTGGTACTCTGACAAATCCAAGGCGTGCCAAGCCCGATGCGCACACGTCGAAATCCAATGTTTCACCGTGTTTTTCAGCCTCGTACTTTGGCAAACCTGGTACTTTGTCAAGTGCTAAATCTGGTAATTCGCCAAATCCAAGTCGTGCCAAGCCCGATGAGCACACGTGAAAATCCAATGTTTCACCGTGTTTTCAAGCCTTTTTTGAGTGCCAAACCTGGTACTTTGCCAAATCTTGTACTTCGGTAAATCTGGTAATTTGCCAAATCCAAGACGTGCCAAGCCCGGCGCGGACACGTGAACACCATTAACTCGAACACCTTCTTTACCAGAAAGCGGGTCAACCGATCGCGTTTGAGCCTTCGGCGCGGAGGTTTCGTAAATTTCACGGGT
>JASFAX010001937.1:12500-15000 GCA_030737875.1 Allium sativum | reverse complement strand
TCCAACCAAAACCAAACTTTTCCGAGATCGCAACAAAAATATTTTTAAAAATATTTTAAAAAATTTGGGGAGGGCACTTCCATCGAAAACATTTTCAAAAAAATTTTTTTTTAAATTTTTTTTTTTTAAATATTTAAAAATTAATATTTTTAAATATTTAAAAAAAAAAAAATATTTCTCCGAAAAATCCACACAAAAAAAATTTGTTGATCGACCAATGTTTCAGCTTGCGTTTTGCCTGATCCATTTTGGTCGATCCTTCCCCTTCCTCTCCTCCTCACCCTCCCCCCCCAATATAGGAATATATGGAATTTAGCCTAATATGACCCCGGTAGTCCAAAGTGTCTCTGCTACGTAGGTAAATCCGACCACATTTTTTTTTGTGGTTTTACCATGTAGTCACTGGGTTTTTGAGTGATCCGCATGTGTTTCCGAATCTGGCACTTTGCCAAGTGCCAAATCTGGTACTTTGGCAAATCTGGTACTTTGCCAAATCCAAGGCGTGCCAAGCCCGATGCGCACACGTGAAAATTCAATGTTTCACCGTGTTTTCAGCCTGGTACTTTGGCAAACCTGGTACTTTGCCAAGTGCCAAATCTGGTACTTTGCCAAATCCAAGCTGTGCCAAGCCCGATGCGCACACGTGAAAATCTAACGTTTCACCGTGTTTTTCACCATTTTTTGAGTGCCAAATCTGGTACTTTGGCAAATGTGGTACTTTGCCAAATCCAAGGCGTGCGGAGCCCGATTAGCACACGCGAAAATTCGATGTTTCACCGTGTTTTTTAGCCTGGTACTTTGGCAAACCTGGTACTTTGCCAAATGGCAAATCTGGTACTTTGCCAAATCCAAGGCGTGCCAAGCCGATTAGCACACGTGAAAATTCAATGTTTCACCGTGTTTTTCAGCTTGGTACTTTGGCAAACCTGGTACTTTGCCAAGTGCCAAATCTGGTACTTTGCCAAATCCAAGGCGTGCGGGAGCCCGATTAGCACACGTGAAAATCCAATGTTTCACCGTGTTTTTAAGCCCTTTTTGAGTGCCAAAATCTGGTACTTTGGCAAATCTGGTACTTTGGCAAATCTGGTACTTTGCCAAATCCAAGGCGTGCCAAGCCCGATGCGCACACGTGAAAATTCGATGTTTCACCGTGTTTTTTAGCCTGGTACTTTGGCAAACCTGGTACTTTGCCAAGTGCCAAATCTGGTACTTTGCCAAGTGCCAAATCGTGCGGAGCCCGATTAGCACACGTGAAAATTCAATGTTTCACCGTGTTTTTCAGCCTGGTACTTTGGCAAACCTGGTACTTTGCCAAGTGCCAAATCTGGTACTTTGCCAAATCCAAGGCGAGCGGAGCCCGATTAGCACACGTGAAAATTCAATGTTTCACCGTGTTTTTAAGCCCTTTTTGAGTGCCAAATCTGGTACTTTGCAAAGTGCCAAATCTGGTACTTTGCCAAACCCGGTACTTTGCCAAACCAAGCCGTGCCGAGCCCGATGCGCACACGTGAAAATCCAATGTTTTACCATGTTTTTCAGTCTTTTTTGAGTGCGGAAATCTGGTACTTTGGAAATTTGGTACTTTGCCAAATCCAAGGCGTGCCGAGCCCGATTAGCACACGCGAAAATTCGATGTTTCACCGTGTTTTTCAGCCTGGTACTTTGGCAAACCTGGTACTTTGCAAGTGCCAAATCTGGTACTTTGCCAAATCCAAGGCGTGCCAAGCCCGATGAGCACACGTAAAAATTCAATGTTTCACCATGTTTTAAGCCTTTTTTGAGTGCCAAATCTGGTACTTTTGCAAAGTGTCGAATCTGGTACTTTGCCAAACCTGGTACTTTGCCAAAACAAGCCGTGCCGAGCCCGATTAGCACACGTGAAAATCCAATGTTTCACCGTGTTTTTCTCTATTTTTTGAGTGCCAAATCTGGTACTTTGGCAAATTTGGTACTTTGCCAAATCCAAGGCGTGCCGAGCCGATGAGCACACGTAAAAATTCGATGTTTCACCGTGTTTTTCAGCCTGGTACTTTGCCAAGTGCCAAACCTGGTACTTTGCCAAATCCAAGGCGTGCCAAGCCCGATGAGCACACGTAAAAATTCAATGTTTCACCATGTTTTTAAGCCTTTTTTGAGTGCCAAATCTGGTACTTTGCCAAAGTGCCGAATCTGGTACTTTGCCAAACCTGGTACTTTGCCAAAACGAAGCCGTGCCGAGCCCGATGCGCACACGTGAAAATCCAATGTTTCACTGTGTTTTTCACTATTTTTTGAGTGCCAAATCTGGTACTCTGACAAATCCAAGGCGTGCCAAGCCCGATGCGCACACGTCGAAATCCAATGTTTCACCGTGTTTTTCAGCCTCGTACTTTGGCAAACCTGGTACTTTGTCAAGTGCTAAATCTGGTAATTCGCCAAATCCAAGTCGTGCCAAGCCCGATGAGCACACGTGAAAATCCAATGTTTCACCGTGTTTTCAAGCCTTTTTTGAGTGCCAAAC
>JASFAX010001937.1:0-5000 GCA_030737875.1 Allium sativum | reverse complement strand
CCTGATCCATCCAATTTTCAAAAAATCGGTTAAATCTTGCAAAGACAAAACTTTCCCGTGATCGCCCATGTTTCAGCATGGTTTCTGCTTAATACGTCCAGTTTTCAATAAAACTGGGAAATCTTGCCAGAACCAAACTTTCCTGCAAGCGCTCACGTTTCAGCACTGTTTTTGCCTGATCCACCCAATTTTCGAAAATATCGGTGAAATTTAGCGAAAATCAAACTTTCCTGTAATCGCCCACATTTCAGCATGGTTTCTTCCTGATCAGTCCAGTTTTCGAGAAAATAGGAAAATCTCACCGAAACCAAAGATTCTCGTAATCGCCCATGTTTCTGCTTGATACGTCCAATTTTCGAAAAAACTGGGAAATCTCGCCAGAACCGAACTTTCCCATGAGCGGCCACGTTTCACCAGGGTTTCTGCTAGATACGTCCTATTTTCGAAAAAACCGGAAAAATCCAACTAAAACCAAGCTTTCCTGTAATTGCCCACATTTCAGCATGGTTCTAGCTAGATTTGGCCAGTTTTCGGAAAAACTGGTGAAATCCAACTAAAACCAAACTTTTCCGAGATATCGCCCACGTTTCAGCATGGTTTCTTCCTGATCAGTCCCGTTTTCGAGAAAATAGGAAAATCTCGCGGAAACCAAAGATTCCCGTAATCGCCCATGTTTCTGCTTGATACGTCCAGTTTTCGAAAAAACTGGGAAATCTTGCCAGAACCGAACTTTCCCATGAGCGGCCACGTTTCACCAGGGTTTCTGCTTGATACGTCCTATTTTCGAAAAAACCGAAAAAATCCAGCCAAAACCAAGCTTTCCTGTAATTGCCCACATTTCAGCATGGTTCTAGCTAGATTTGGCCAGTTTTCGGAAAAACTGGTGAAATCCAACCAAAACCAAACTTTTCCGAGATCGCAACAAAAATATTTTTAAAAATATTTTTAAAAAATTTGGGGAGGGCACTTCCATCGAAAACATTTTCAAAAAAATTTTTTTTTAAATTTTTTTTTTTTTAAATATTTAAAAATTAATATTTTTAAATATTTAAAAAAAAAAAAAATATTTCTCCGAAAAATCCACACAAAAAAAATTTGTTGATCGACCAATGTTTCAGCTTGCGTTTTGCCTGATCCATTTTGGTCGATCCTTCCCCTTCCTCCTCCTCCTCACCCTCCCCCCCCAATATAGGAATATATGGAATTTAGCCTAATATGACCCCGGTAGTCCAAAGTGTCTCTGCTACGTAGGTAAATCCGACCACATTTTTTTTTGTGGTTTTACCATGTAGTCACTGGGTTTTTGAGTGATCCGCATGTGTTTTCCGAATCTGGCACTTTGCCAAGTGCCAAATCTGGTACTTTGGCAAATCTGGTACTTTGCCAAATCCAAGGCGTGCCAAGCCCGATGCGCACACGTGAAAATTCAATGTTTCACCGTGTTTTTCAGCCTGGTACTTTGGCAAACCTGGTACTTTGCCAAGTGCCAAATCTGGTACTTTGCCAAATCCAAGCTGTGCCAAGCCCGATGCGCACACGTGAAAATCTAACGTTTCACCGTGTTTTTCACCATTTTTTGAGTGCCAAATCTGGTACTTTGGCAAATGTGGTACTTTGCCAAATCCAAGGCGTGCGGAGCCCGATTAGCACACGCGAAAATTCGATGTTTCACCGTGTTTTTTAGCCTGGTACTTTGGCAAACCTGGTACTTTGCCAAATGGCAAATCTGGTACTTTGCCAAATCCAAGGCGTGCCAAGCCCGATTAGCACACGTGAAAATTCAATGTTTCACCGTGTTTTTCAGCTTGGTACTTTGGCAAACCTGGTACTTTGCCAAGTGCCAAATCTGGTACTTTGCCAAATCCAAGGCGTGCGGAGCCCGATTAGCACACGTGAAAATCCAATGTTTCACCGTGTTTTTAAGCCCTTTTTGAGTGCCAAAATCTGGTACTTTGGCAAATCTGGTACTTTGGCAAATCTGGTACTTTGCCAAATCCAAGGCGTGCCAAGCCCGATGCGCACACGTGAAAATTCGATGTTTCACCGTGTTTTTTAGCCTGGTACTTTGGCAAACCTGGTACTTTGCCAAGTGCCAAATCTGGTACTTTGCCAAGTGCCAAATCGTGCGGAGCCCGATTAGCACACGTGAAAATTCAATGTTTCACCGTGTTTTTCAGCCTGGTACTTTGGCAAACCTGGTACTTTGCCAAGTGCCAAATCTGGTACTTTGCCAAATCCAAGGCGAGCGGAGCCCGATTAGCACACGTGAAAATTCAATGTTTCACCGTGTTTTTAAGCCCTTTTTGAGTGCCAAATCTGGTACTTTGCAAAGTGCCAAATCTGGTACTTTGCCAAACCCGGTACTTTGCCAAAACCAAGCCGTGCCGAGCCCGATGCGCACACGTGAAAATCCAATGTTTTACCATGTTTTTCAGTCTTTTTTGAGTGCCAAAATCTGGTACTTTGGAAATTTGGTACTTTGCCAAATCCAAGGCGTGCCGAGCCCGATTAGCACACGCGAAAATTCGATGTTTCACCGTGTTTTTCAGCCTGGTACTTTGGCAAACCTGGTACTTTGCCAAGTGCCAAATCTGGTACTTTGCCAAATCCAAGGCGTGCCAAGCCCGATGAGCACACGTAAAAATTCAATGTTTCACCATGTTTTTAAGCCTTTTTTGAGTGCCAAATCTGGTACTTTGCAAAGTGTCGAATCTGGTACTTTGCCAAACCTGGTACTTTGCCAAAACCAAGCCGTGCCGAGCCCGATTAGCACACGTGAAAATCCAATGTTTCACCGTGTTTTTCTCTATTTTTTGAGTGCCAAATCTGGTACTTTGGCAAATTTGGTACTTTGCCAAATCCAAGGCGTGCCGAGCCCGATGAGCACACGTAAAAATTCGATGTTTCACCGTGTTTTTCAGCCTGGTACTTTGCCAAGTGCCAAACCTGGTACTTTGCCAAATCCAAGGCGTGCCAAGCCCGATGAGCACACGTAAAAATTCAATGTTTCACCATGTTTTTAAGCCTTTTTTGAGTGCCAAATCTGGTACTTTGCAAAGTGCCGAATCTGGTACTTTGCCAAACCTGGTACTTTGCCAAAACGAAGCCGTGCCGAGCCCGATGCGCACACGTGAAAATCCAATGTTTCACTGTGTTTTTCACTATTTTTTGAGTGCCAAATCTGGTACTCTGACAAATCCAAGGCGTGCCAAGCCCGATGCGCACACGTCGAAATCCAATGTTTCACCGTGTTTTTCAGCCTCGTACTTTGGCAAACCTGGTACTTTGTCAAGTGCTAAATCTGGTAATTCGCCAAATCCAAGTCGTGCCAAGCCCGATGAGCACACGTGAAAATCCAATGTTTCACCGTGTTTTCAAGCCTTTTTTGAGTGCCAAACCTAGGTACTTTGCCAAATCTTGTACTTCGGTAAATCTGGTAATTTGCCAAATCCAAGACGTGCCAAGCCCGGCGCGGACACGTGAACACCATTAACTCGAACACCTTCTTTACCAGAAAGCGGGTCAACCGATCGCGTTTGAGCCTTCGGCGCGGAGGTTTCGTAAATTTCACGGGTAAATGTTTGAAATTCCATAGGCTTAGATTTCAGTGTCAGCGCACGTTACAGCTTGCTTTTCGCCTGGTCCGCTCTTCCAATATAAAATCCAGGCACAATGGGCTTTTCTTATAAGTCCACGGAATTATATTTCGGTGGTCGGTCGATCGATGTACCTATTGGATTACTCATTGTCCCATTTTTCTGTCTGTGGCTACTCACCAAGGAATTTGGCACTTAGTGTTTAGACGCGGATCATGTTCAACCGAAAAGATTCCGACAAAACTTGCGGTCTTTGAACGGATCACGTTCCACCTACTGAAAAGCCGTTCTTCTTTCTAACTTCCCCAAACTGAGTATGGGAACTTTTCGAACCTTCGTCGAAGTGGCCGTCTTAGTGCGAAGCACCTCGGCTATAGTGGAAATTTCATTACGTCTCACGTTCCAAGTTCCAGCGTGAATCTTGTGTGCTCGGGCCGAGGTATGCTGGTACACAAATCCTTGGTTGTATTTTATTTACATCATAGACGCAGTTATTTCCATCATCGCCTTCGGAGCGCAAGTTCGGCAGCCTATAATTTAATCTTAAGTACCAGAGTATGATGGGACTTGCGGTCGAACCCGCGTTTCACGAGGTGATAGCGGCCCCTTTTTACTAAATAAACGGCAACCCTCAAGTGTTCAACCTCGTGTTTTTTTCTCACCTTATGGTGGGTTGGGAGGGAGGGGGTAATCTATGCGACTAAGGGCTGGATCTCAGTGGATCGTGGCAGCAAGGCCACTCTACCACTTACAATGCCCCATCGTGTATTTAAGTCGTCTGCAAAGGATTCAATCAATGGACCTTACGGAATTTCAATCTAAGGAAGACCCTACGACGAATACGTCGAGCGGGCCGAGTCCTTCGGCATGTGCCCATGGGTATGCTTTCGCACACCTACTGTGGGTCGGGACAAGGTCATTGAGATTAAGCGCCGCTTCTCTAGCCTGGATTCTGACTTAGAGGCGTTCAGTCATAATCCGACACACGGTAGCTTCGCGCCACTGGTTTTTCGACCAAGCGCGATGACCAAATGTGTGAATCAACGGTTCCTCTCGTACTAGGTTGAATTACTATCGCAACGCAATCATCAGTAGGGTAAAACTAACCTGTCTCACGACGGTCTAAACCCAGCTCACGTTCCCTATTGGTGGGTGAACAATCCAACACTTGGTGAATTCTGCTTCACAATGATAGGAAGAGCCGACATCGAAGGATCAAAAAGCAACGTCGCTATGAACGCTTGGCTGCCACAAGCCAGTTATCCCTGTGGTAACTTTTCTGACACCTCTAACTTCAAATTTCGAAGTTCTAAAGGATCGAAAGGCCACGCTTTCACGGTTCGTATTCGTACTGGAAATCAAAATCAAACGAGCTTTTGCCCTTTTGTTCTACACGAGATTTCT